>OX402530.1:24612817-24686747 GCA_948098885.1 Drepanosiphum platanoidis
CCGCCGCGCCGCCCGTCGTAGTCGTCGCCGCCGCCGCCGCCGCAGTCGCCGCCGTCGTCGTCGTCGTAGTCGTAAGTCGCCGCCGCGCCGTGCCGTCGTTGTCCGCCGTCGTCCGTCGTAGTCGTCGCATCGCAGCACACGCGCTCCGCGGACGCAACCCCCTGCAACGACACGCGCACGCGGGGGAGACTCGATTTTCGCGGCGACCGTGCGCGTCGTTAGTGTGTGTGTGTGTGTTTTTTCGACGGGTAAATTTTTTTTTTCGAATTTTCGACAAGTCGGAAAATCGTCCGTTTTTCTTTCCCCCGCGACACACACTCCTGTGCGCGATCGTCATATTTACGCGCCGCCGCCGCCGTCGAGTATCGTTTATTTACATAATATTTATATATTTCTATTTATTCGTTTTCGATCGAGTAGATTTTTCGCGTCCGCGCCGCCGCGCCACCCCGGGCCCAACGCGCCGCGCGCCCGCGCCCGACATGCCGGCGTCGTCGTCGCAGCAGAACACGAACAACAGTGCGGTCCGTTTTTTCCGTCTCGCGAGTTTTACGGATTTTCGCGGATTCTTATAGTTTCGTTTTTTTTTTTTATCGTTTTTTTTTTTTTTTTTTTTTCCCCGAGAGCGATTGAGTGACGCGTCGTCGCTCATTAACGCCCGTACGTCTCAGCACACCTGTATATATTAATTTTGACATTTGCGTACGGAACGTTTTTCTCTATATATATATTAATAATTGTTATTATTTATTTTGAAATTGTTTTCGGTTTTTTTTTTTTTTTTTTTTTTTTTTTCGCGCTAAACCGTATTAAAATTTCACTGTTAAATTCTCATTGTTTGTGCAAGTGTCGTGGACGCAGGACGTGCGCCTGATATTACACCGCTGATCGGCTGTTATTGTAAGTAATACTCATCACTAATCGCTATATAAATTATATCACATTTCGTGCATATAGGTATTAATTTGATTTTTTTTTTTTCCACTCAAAAACGTAAACCGACCTTTTTTTCCATCCCACTAAATCACAACGTGTCCGCTAAAACGGTGCCTTTTTGAAATTTCGTCGATTTATTCGTGAATAATATATAATATATAGATATATACGTATATATTAACTAACAATGATAATTATTTTTATTTATTTTGAATAATTGGCAATTAAATAAATTTAACACAATCTTAATTTTCGTCGATATCGTTTTTCGTTTGCTTTATCGTCGTCTAGTATGAAAAAACGATTTCGAGACTTATTTCACATTTATATGACGTACTTATATATACGTATACGTTCCAATCTATTTTCTATTAAAAATATATAATATATTGGGTAAAATAGGTTCATGTGCGTATATAATGTTATAACACATTCTTAATCGGATATTTCGCAATTACATAAATTCCCATCAATTACTGCATAAATACACATAAATATACACGCGCACATTCGCGCCAACGAGCATTTATGTACCTAATTAATTAATTAGAAGAATCCACCTTTTTTTTTTTTTTTTCTTTTTTTTTTTCTCTACTTACGAAATACAATAAATTTCCTGATACGTATGAACAATATTGTGTGTATTTGCGTAGCCTTCACGGGGTTAAAAAACAAATATAATTAATAACAATATTATAAAAATTGATGCAATTATTTTGGCAATCGCCGATACATATTTCTATAAGAATCGAAGACAATTATATCCCGTCTGAAAATGATTATTTTTAAGTGCCGCCTAATTATTTGCATAACAAGAAAATTCGTTCAATTTCGTGAAATTCGGCCTTATCTGGGTGTGAAGTGGCATCCATAAAAAAAAAATTATGATAAATTCACGTAAGCCTGTAAAAAAGAACGATGAAAAAATAAGACTAGTAGTTGACCTAAACCAATTATCACACCTCGTTATCTAACAATTTTTTTTTTTTTTCATTCTAATTTTTAATTCTTTCCCCTTCTCTCCCCGTTTGATACGATTTTCCACGTAATCAAGTAAAAAGCTTATACATCGATTAATATGCTTGTTATTATTATTTGTTTTATCATTCATATTATATTATATTATGTGTTCTTTCTACATAATCTATAATATGCGTATACATAAATTAAGTTTTTTTCATTACTTTATGCCTTCCTTAACTCTAATATGAAATCGGTATACATTTTTTATTTTTTTTGAAACTCGTTCGAGCGCAAATATTTTCGGTTTTTTTTTTCGAAACTCTATTGAATTCTGTCACTTTCTTAGTTCTCGACTTGACGTACTATAATATAATATATTATAGATGATATAAATAGGTATTTTGTAATTAAGTTCAAGTTCAATATTATGAAATTCGTTTAAACATCTAATACGCATACCCGTAATAATCGATTGAATAAATTTTTACGAGCAAATTTTACACGCGAAATTTTGAATAATGGGACAAATTTTATTCCGATCGTTGAATTTTTTAAACGCAAATATAACATAAATTTTATGCAACATTCATTTTTTTCACGTACTTTATGTAGTGACATCGGAAATGGAACACGGCACCTAGGAAATGTTAGCCGACAATGTTTTTTTTTTTTGTCATTCAATTTCGTAATAGTGCTTACAAATGCAATTATTTCGTGTAGAATTTCAACATTTTTTTTTTTTTATTTTTTTATTTGGTTTCCGGAAAGGAGTCCGTCTCACCTGTACACAGGAAGCCAATGAAAGTAAACATTCAGGCTACCTGTGCTAAGTGTGTAGTTTTTGTTGCGAATCCGCAGAGGTATATTATTAATCGTAAAGACCGTCGAAGACGTATGGCTTGATGGTCGATGTACGTATATTATAACGAATGATTCTTTTACGTGTTAACGTTTTATTACCTACCTTAGAATTTGCATTAGGAATTTTGCATAGGGCAAAAGCTATTTTTCAAATAAAAATCGTCCAAGTCTTTATTTATTATTTAAATCGTAATGATTAAAACAAAAAAAAAAAAAAAAACCGAAAAAACTAGTAAAAAAAAGAAGAAGATTTGATTTATTCGTGATCATTAAAAATGACAAATTTTATACTCTCGTTTTTGAACTATACGCGCGCCGTCATATCGTCGTGATCCCCGTCCAATAAAAATCTGTTTTACAACCTCAACGTTTCTTTTATACGCGTATATCGCTATAATAATATGTTCTTGTGTTACGCGTTTCGTTTGTCCGTCCGTCCAAACTACACACGCTCGCGGGACAACGGAGCAATACATGTGCGCCCGAGTCAATAGATTTTTCTAAAACAACCTAACCCTTTTGGACTCGCATAAAAATCTAAACGTACACGACGCCAGTTTTTTAAACTCTAATCGCCAGAGACGGACAATATCGTGTTCGCGCAGGAAATTCGTACCTGAAAATATAAAACAGCGAAGAAGAAAAAATATAAAGCGTCCGAGACTGGACATAAATTATACGGCCAAACGTTTGACGACTTTTAACCGGAGGCCGCCGCCGCCGCCGCCGCTCATTGTGGGCCGCGGTCGCGTGTGTTTTATTTTTATTTTTTATTATTTCTTTAGTCGGTCTTCGATGCCGAAAAGGTGCAGCATCGAATAAAAACGTGGAACGTCGTCGTATTCTTTATCCACCTTAATTTTTTTTTCATTCACTACTGCCTAAAAATAAAATCTCGGACGTTTTTTCACGTGCGTCTTTTTGTTTATCAATATTTTCGTCTGCGCGCACACACATACGTGCGACATTCGTATTCTACGTGCTGGAAAAGGGTATCCGCACATATAGATGATATACATCACGCCGGATATAGGAGTGTCCCGCTACTGTTTGTTTTCTACTGTGTGTGCTCAACGCTCTGTCAAGGTTTCTTTTAAACATTAAAGGCGCGAACTGTGCTCACTTCTTATTTTTTATTTTAGCTAATTACGGTTTTCCTTCTCTCTTCGCCGCGGACCGTACGAAAACGCGCGTATACATAGACGGGGGGGCTGTGGCGTATTCAATATTATCGTATGCATCGATTATATTATATTATTTTACGACACATATTGAGAGATACGATACAAAGCGCTACGGTGTTGGGCAGATATTAAAACGATATTTTATGACGTATAATATATATAATTGACCGGTTATTTTTTTTCCGAATATTTACACGAAACGCGAGAAAACAAGATTTTTATTATTATTATTATTCTTTTTTTTTTCCACACGCGTTAAACATATGAATAAATTTCATAACTCAGATAAAACCTAGTCTTTCCACCATTACCCAGAATTATAACACATAGAAGATCACAGATAATGTTATCATTTTGTATTTGTCACCCGATATTAATTGCCCAATAAAAATGCGCCGCGCGTCGCGCCGTCGTCGTCGTTACGTACACACCACGCTGTATAATGGACCTTATTGCTTTTTGACCGAGTAATTAACCAGTATTATTATTCGAAAACCATAAAACTCTCGTATACACTTTAACTGCGCCCGGAATCATTTTTATCAGGCTCTCTGTTGCGTGCCCGAGACATTATATATTTTATATATTCCCTGGGAACCAATAAAAAATATAAAATTCAATTAAAATAACAAAATCGTTCGAGTCGTAAACCGTCATCCGCGATAAAATGCTTTACAGCTGCAGCAGCCCGCAGTGCCTGCGCGTGGCGTTAAACAGCAATAATAATATATTATCCGTCTCTTGTCTAAACATAACTCCGGGGATTGACGGCAATTATTGAGATTTCGATAATTTCGAATAATGCGCCAAGTGAGAATTTGGCAATTATTCTGACTGCGCCGCGCGGAAAGTTTTTCTCAATTGGCAGCTTGACAACGTCGGCGGGGGCTTACAACATTTTTATTAATCCTGTAAATTATCACGAAAATTCCATTAAACGTTATCAATATATTCTAGACGTTTAAACGCTAGATCGTATCCGTCGTTAGATCGCGACGGCGATTCCGACGACCGTATAATATATTGTGTTCTCCATCTCCACTAAATGTACGGCGTGTGTACGGTTTTTTCCACCGTTTTACGAATTAAAACATAATATTATATTGCGTCAAATTTAATACACTGTGCTGCCGCGGCTACGTGTATGTGCGCTTCGAGCGGGCGAACCTATAAAACAAAGTATAGAAGCATAAATCGACTTTTACGCCAAATCAATACCGTAGTACGTAACGGAACGAAACGGGGAGCAGAAAAAAAAAAAAAAATTATGTCCCGTAACAATAAAAGGTACCTCTCTCTGAGCCCCGATGGCGACTATAACCGTAAGTGCGTATATATACTAACCGAGCTGCAACGGCGGCGGCGGCGTATACACGCTTTCAGAGAGGAGGTTCTTCCGCATGTGTAATACACGTATATTACGTAGCTTTTCGTTTTCGAATCCCCATATTATATGTTCTCGTAGTGATGCGGCGTAGTGAATTAGAGAGTTATATTAGTTTTTTTTTTTTCCCCCAAGCCTACTACTATGCGTGTGTGTACGACTTGATACGGTTTTTGCGGGCGGAATGCACAATTTTTATCATTCGAATTCCCCGCGAACCGAGCGAGCCCGCGCACGCGGAATTTATATTATTACTAGTCCATTTATATTAAAAAACAAGCAATAAAAATATACGGAAAAACAATTTTCCCCGGAAATCAAAAGTCGTCGTATAGCACGTCGTCGCCGCCGCCGCCGCCGCCGCCGCCGCCGCCGCCGCCTCCTCCACCACCATTTACATATCCACCACACTCGCCGCCTTGCCGCCACGCGGGCGAGCGTTTTTATCTGGGGAGAAAAAAAATATATATAATAGCGGAATCCAGTCGACCCAGTTGCCTGCCGCGGCGGGGCCACAGGAGTGGCCTTGCGTAATAAAATTAACAAAAAAAAAAAAAATCTATCCACTGCTAAAATTTATAATATACATTTATTATTATTGTTTTTAATGCCGAAACGGTCGAAAAACGGACAAACACCCGGATTTATATCGAATCCGCTGCCGGTCATTTCGGCGTTTTTTTATTTTTTCTCGGACACATATATATACGTATAATATCTAAACGCGCGCACACAAAGTATCTGTATGTGTACACATAAATGAGAGGAATCGTTTTTATTTCTTTTTATACTGTCGGCCGGCACGCTATCATCTGACTACGAATTGGTCGAATATAAATAAATATCAAAAAATAATAATAATAATAATAAAAACGGCACTAATGTACGAAACGTCAAAAAAAACGCGGCTAAGAACAAACAAAGACATAATTCACGCTCACACAAACACACACACACACACACACACACACACACACACACACCACACGCGGGCTGTACACGCGTGGAAATCATAAACCTTTCTTTTGGTCGAAAAATCTCGTATGTGTTTATCCTGTAACGTGGATATTTTTATTTTTTTATCCACTCGCCGTGGGGGAATTATTATTATTATTATTTTATTTATTTACTTGTTATTATTTTATTTTATTTTTTTTTTTTAATTAATATTTTCCCTCGTCTTATGCGTATTTCTGCCGACGCGTTATTATTACACACATACACCACATAATATATCATAACCATATGGCTCTTCACATATTATATACGCTTCTCCTCCGCCCCTCGCGCGTCTCCCGTAAACACACAATGGATATTTTCTGTTCTCCGAGTTCATTTCGTGCGTTCATATGATTATTATTATTATTATTCATAAATACGCCGGACGGCGAGTGCTCGCATCGTAACCTAACCGCGCAACACATCTCAAGAGAGTATCCCGCTAAAGGATCGCGCTATACCCGTAAATATTTGTAATTATTTGATTATATTAATATTATAACGTACATATACGTGTACGACGGCGTATATTTACGATTCTTTATTAATCACACGGGTTTCTTCTTATACGTTGGCCGCGAGATTTTTGCGACCGCGTGGTAATAATAAAATCGCCTCGTCGCGGCGAGTACCAAAGCGCGGTCGTGTATTATTTACATACGTAGCCGGGCTTTGGTACGCAACGCCGCGAACATAAAACATTTATATACGTATATGACGATAAAACGTGGGATACGTACGCGGCCGCGGATCCAGATGTGTACATTTTTTTCCTCGAAATCCTTTATCGAATCTTTTTACACTTACACACACCCGACTCTACGTAATATATTATTATTATTATTATTATTATCCTCGTCATCGTCACCATCGCGTACACACGCGCACGGCGTGTACGGGTGGTATTTTTTGATAAATGGTTTTTGATTGCGCGTTTCGCAATTTCATATTTATTATGCGTCACTTTCCTCTTATTTCCACGATCGTGAGACCGCGCCGCCGCTCGGGATTCGGCGCTTCAAAATCTCACGATTTTCGAGTTCGCAGTCTTTCGGTATCATTGCAGGGATTCATTTTCACTTTCACGTACTTTTTCCTCGAAACACGTGTGCTTTTACAGCTATATACGTACGTTATATTATATTCTATACGTTGGGAACCTACGTGTATTTTTCGCGATCGATCCGCCAGGAATCGCGAGTGAAACGCACGTGTCGTCGTCGTCTCGAGCGCGCCAAACTAACAGTGACTACAGATTTAATAACGATTACCGTCAAAATTTCAAGTACGAAACGGCAAAAAAACGCGTCTCGTTATCTCGCCCGCGCTCTAGATAAGTATTATACATTTGTATGCGCGCATATACGCTTTTAATATACGGCTAGCTGACCGCCGGAGCGTAATGTGCGTTTAAAAAGAACATAATGTCCGTTGAACTCAAACAAACGTATTTAATAATGCCGGTTCCGTCTGTCGGTGGTGGCGGCGGCGGCGGCGATAGATGCAGATTGTATATGCGACTGCGAAAACCGGTACGCGGCGGCGGCGGCGGGTACACGCCTGGAATGGGAGCAGTTCGGATTAGCATACGATACACTTTATATATATTTATTTGAATTAATACTGTTTTATTATGCGCTTTTAAAACCGGGTTTTATGTATACCAATACCGCGACGAGATTATACTATTATTTTTTTGTATTTTCTTTTTTTTTTTTTTGTTCTCATAGCCAACTACAATATAAAAATAAATAAATAGTAATAATAATACGCCGGTCGCGCGGAGGACGGGGAGGAAAAAAAAAAAAACGGGAAAAATCGTAATAATCGTTCGTATATGCATTTATATATTATATTATAGTAATGCCGGTCGAACATCAATTATACACACACACACACACACGCGCGCGCTTACATATATAATATTATAACCATTGTATGCGCTTTTATTGCAACGTTGTGTCCGAGTGGTCTGTATGCGTGTGTGTGCACTGTGCATATTATAGATGGATTCTACACAAACAAAACAGGCCACCCCAAAGCGGTTTTGATTTTATTTGTTTTTTTTTTTTTTTATTTCAAAATTAATTTCCGTTTAGATTAAAATTTTTTCCAGACGTATAAACAAAATTATATATATATATATATATATATACATATATTTTTACTTATATCTATATAGAACACGCTGCGATTCCCTGTCCTTCGTCCCTGACTTTTTCCTAGTACTCGACCGCCATAAAATGAAATAAAAAAAAAAAAAAAAAAACTGAGGAAAAACTTTTTCGGATCAATACTGAAAAGCAGTTTAAACACACAACAAAGACTGCAACATTTCTTTTTTTTTCTTTCATTTCTTTTTCCCAGCAGACGAATACATTACCGTCTGCAAAAAACCGATAACGTCGAGACTTTTACGACATTTGCCCGTGTAAAAGTACAGTTTTATCGTCAAAACTTATGGAAACCCGAAAATGATTGCGTTGCAATCGCATATATATATACCGGGCAGAGAGGGGTGTGGTGTGAGACTGATGTACGCGCGGGGGACGGCGATGAATAGGATGAATGGGGATGGCGATTCACCGGGACGGCAAAAGATATAAAATATATACATAAATATTTATTTATACATAAACGTATATTATTATATTGCACACGTATAATACATATTTGGCCGGTAAATTGATTTCCGCGTGCAGTTTTTGCGATCACCGCGCGGGTCACCCCGAAAACGAGAACGACTGCGACTGACCCACATAATAATAATACACTAAATACGCGGCGCGTCTCGAAATGATTTTTTATTTTTCATTTCGAAAACCAGTTCAATTTCATCGGAATGATTATTTTATCAAACTCCCCACCCTGAAATAATATAGCCTCACGTGTTTTACGTATATATATATATAAGCCGGCCGGTTATACTAGACCAGTTTTTGTGTGATCATGATAGATACCTACGGTTTTCCGTTTTATTATTTTATTTTTTTTAGAGAAAAAAAAAAAAAACGTATAACGCCCTGAGGTTGAACTCAAATCGGATACACTGTAATTTCGCCAATTTTTTCCTACTTTTTAATCGTGCAGATATCTTACACGTACACATACCTTTATAGGTTTACGCGGTACACGTATACACACATTTATATATTTTTATACACTCCGCGTCGTTATTTTATGCAAACGTTGTGGTTGCCGCGTCTCTCGCGGTGGTGTGTGCAAACCGCTCATCAGTCTAGTGCTCTGGTTGTCAGAAGCGTTATGACCGCAAACGAAAATACCAACTGAAACCGCTCGAGCTCTACACACACACACACACACACACAACGGACATCTATAATTTTTTTTTTATCGTCTATTTCCTCTCCCCCCCCCCCCACCCTCTTACCGCGTACCTGGCCGCATATTTTTCTTTTATTATTGTTATTATTGTTACTCTCTTATATACATGTAGTTGTGCAAGCGCGTTTCGGGATTCTTATTTTTATTTAATTTTTTTTGTTTCTCGTCCGAACGTGATTTTCACCTTTTGTCGTACCGGTGCAGCAGCAGCAGCACACGGACCAAAAAACAGCGACGAGCCGACCCGTACAAAAGGAGCAATTAATGTATAATTAATATTGTTTCACGCTGAGAACCACTTGATCGCCGCGCGCGCGCGCGCGCGCACACACCACGGCCGAGAACAAAAAGATTGTACGGTTTTGTGTGATGTGATTATTATCTCTCTGGAGCTATTGTAAAAGCGCCAGGAATACTGATCGTTTCGTATATACATATATAATAATAATAATAATATATAAATAAATAATACAGTAAAAGAAAAAAAACTCGCGTCTATAATGTGTGCGCGCGTGTGTGTGTACGTACAGGTACGCGGCCGCGCCTATAAAACGTGTTAATGGATGTATATTATTTCACCCCCCCGTCACCGCGCGTTCTATTCCGCCACCGCCGCCGTCATAATCCCAAAAGGTTAACACAAGTGACGGCTGTTTTCGTTTCGACGCGCAATGATCATGTCGTTTAGAATTTTTATTTTATTTTCTTTTTTTCTCTCTAATAAATACGCCCGTTCGTTCGTACGAAGAAAGACGTATAACATTCTCATTGTCGTCGTATTGTGTTTTGTATCGCGTCACAAATATAATATACTTTGGGGACGAAATTTCCACATATTTATAACTAGTGTCGGCGCACGAATGACGTGGTAAATGAAAAGCCCAACCGCGGGTAAAAAAATAATCGAGGACGATTGTTTCGCCGCGCACTTCGCATCGGTTTCGTGTAATCGTGTATGATATTATCTATCTGGACAAAGGTGTTTTTGCAAAACTCTCGTATCACGCACTGCAGCGTAACATATATTGTTACAAATAGACGCCCGCAGTTTTCTATGCGTAGGTACGTTGTGACGGAGACTATGACTTCTTTGACGGTTTTTTTTTTCTTTATCATTTATCGTGTAATAATGTCTTCTCGGCGACATCATGCCGGGCGTTTGTCGTCGGCACGTATTATTGGCGGAAATTGTTAACATCGTCCACGGTAATATAAGTCCCGTATACTATTCGCGCTACGAATACGCGTCGTCGTCGTTGAAACTGAATTTCCGGAAAACCACGTGAATCCGTCTCGCAAGTTCCTAAAAACTCAACACGCGTTGACGAATTTATTATACCACAATTATAATTATACTTACTCTAGGAAAACTTAAACATAAATAACTTTAAGAGGTTCGTTCGGGACGTCCGGGTACAATCGAGCCCGATCAAAAAGTTCGAACTCGATCGCAAATCGGTTTGAAAATATATTATAGATTTCTGGCTCGTTTTAACTCTGAGATACATTATGATATTTTATCGCTCGTAGTGCTCGTACTCTATATATTTATTACAAACAGTTCGTTTTCGATTAAAAAAAAAATTACTCCCGTTCGATACTATATGTACTCGAGAGTTTGGCCCGACTCTAATAATACATACCTGCGATACCGTCACCGAAACGTCGTCGTCGTCGTCGTCGTCGCCGCCGCTGTTTAATGAAATAAATAATTACAATTGTTTAAAAGTTCTGTAATGTATTCCGTTCGTTTCCAATGCGTTTACCCCGTCTCGACTATCTACAGTCGGCCTCTTATCGATTATTCTGTAAAAAAAAAAATAATAATATTAATAATAAAAATATAATCGTTTATTTTTTTTTATCACTGCCCGGCCGTCGTAAAATTTTTAACGGATCACACACGCCGTCATTGAAGTCTGCTAGTAGGAAATTGTGTCGCATAGACACACGCCGACACAATGTTGATGAGATGATTAGAATCGCCATTGAAGTAGCACATAACAATACCTAAACTTATATAATATCAATACACAATAATATGTACGAAAAGTAGTCGAGAAAAACGTATCGTTTCGGTATTAAAACCACCGAAACTACCGGCGGCGGCAACACGGTGTGGAGGGTTTGATCCTTCCGCGAATTCAAAGTCCACCCTCCCCCCGGAAAGTCCTGCGGGGTTGTTGTAACCACCCCGCACAGAGTTGCGTATACCGCGGGTACCCGGCGAGCGGCGGTAGCGGTTACCGCGATACACGATAATATACGTATACGATATGATAATATAATAAATACGGGAAAAAAAAAACGCGTCGTGTGCGCACGCAACCAACCACGTGGACGAGAGACGGCCGCGGCGCAGCGGCGGCGGCGGCGGCGGCGTAAACGGACCGTGAATGAATCAACCGGTTCTCCCCGCGGTTACCTCGCTCTCCGCGTCCTCGCCCGCGCACCCAGACACTCGGGCAACCGCCGCCACCGCCGTCACAGCCCTCGTCGTCGGGCACGCGACAACGAGCGCGCGCCCGCTCGCCCGTCCACCCCGCGCCCGCTGCCGCCGCAGACGAACGCTGCCCGTTATCTGTCGCGTGTTATCGAACGTCGTCGTCCGAGACATAACTATTTTAAATACGCGCGCGTTTACGCGATTTATGCGCGCCCACTACTTATATTTTATTACACGACGAACGCGCGCGCGGTCTAACCTCGCGCCAGACCTCGCGTCCCGTACGATTTCGCATTGCTCACAATTTCCCGTTCTGGAAACTGAAAAGTTTCGTTATTTTTCACCCGAATCTCGAGGTAACTACGGCGCGGCGGCGTATGTGTTGTATTGTCGTCAGAAGAGCTTCGCGAGTCTTGGGATTTTTTTAATCCGCGCGTACGATCGAACATGACGTGTTCAAAGCACTTTTTTCTCAATTTCAAGTCGGTTAGGTACTGAATGAAAATTCAATGTCGACGATGAAAATCAAATACTTACCAGACGCGGCGATAATTCAGAGTGACCGATTTATATATTTTTAAATGTTTAACAATATCGTCTTTCCGTTGTAACGATACTAGAAACTACTCGTTTACAGATTTTCCCGACATTATAACGACCATAGCTTATATAATATGTATATTATATTTTGGAGGTGGGTCGGACTGTTGAAAAAATTGAGCCACGAATTCGGTGTGCGTTCGATAGTCGACCCGAACGAAAAGTTCGAATACAAACGTAAATTAAATTGAAAATCGATAGCAATAGATTGACCCGTTTCAGTTTTTTTTTTAAATGGGTATATAATTATCTGTTTGACGTAAATACGTACTTAAAAAAAAAAAAAAACTTCGTTTCATAAATTTGAGATTAACCCATACGTAACTATTTAACTTATTTTTAAACAATAACAAAACAATACTATTACGGACCACCAACGACGATGGGTCGAAAATGGCCTTTTCGTGTTTTTCAAATTTCTTTGAATTTGTTTCTATCGCCCGACGACTTCGCGGCACACATCATGCGCATATTATACCATCTTCACGTTGTGGCTCGCATGTTACAGCAACATGTTCTCTGCACGTATGCGCGCAATGCCGAATTCGAGTTGAATGTATTATTTTGTTATTTCTATTTATTTCTTAGAAAATATAATATAGGCCCCGCTGAACAGGTTCGTTACCCTAGGTAATATAGTTATCTATTGCCCAACGACGCGATCGTTCCACCCCGTGTTTCTTTTATTTCAACTTAATCTGCAGAGACGAATTAAAAGAATAATTAATTTCTATATTTTTTATATACGACGATTATCGTACGTCATCGTCGTGTTAGACATAAATTCAAAAGAATAAAATGACTCACTCGCTCCGGCATACGAATGTAGACGTCTGTTTATCTTTTATTTTCTGAAATAAATCTAAATAAACGCTCGCGTGTGTGTGTGTGTGTGATTTATTTAATATTTACTGTTTAAAAAAAAACTCACTTGTACTATCAGTAAGGTTATGGACACTTCCGCTTTAAAATCCTGTAGGCATTATGGAAGTAAATCCTCTATTGCGCGCGTGTGTGTGTGTGTAAATAGTGTTCAAGTGGCTGTAGCAGACTGCCGTTGCCAGTATACTCGCCGGATTTGTCGACGGATATGTCCGCTAATACGTCACACACAACTAACAATATAACGTGAACGTGACGATTATCTGGCGGTTAATTATTTCGGACGTTGTCGCGAGACTATAATAATATTATTTCGAGTTGCCGCGTCGAATATTATAATATCGTTGCAAACGCCGCCGCGGCCGTTCGCAAAAAACACAGCTGTAACACCGTGTCGTCTAAGGAGGCACGCCACAAACGACACGTTTCAAAATCGTATTGCGTTACCCGCGGCGTGCGAGCACAAACGTACCTGCCGTAAATTCAAATCGATACGAAATCACGTAAATTATAATAATATATTATATATTCCGACCTTATAATATATGTACAAATTATATCATTTATCAACGCGTTACGACTTACGCATAGGCGTTCTACTAGATATACGCGCACATGTTTATACACATATAATATATATATTTGTATACGCGTATGAGGTCACATTCTTGTCCGTATTGTGCATAATAGTGCAAATATATTATTATTGTTATGATTATTATTGTATCTGAGCGATGAAAAGAGAAATAGGGCGATCGCATTAACGATCGATATAATATCATAAGAATAATAACTTTTATCGTCGATCATGTACACATTACATTATATAGGTTGCGTAGAGATTTATACTTTAAATAACATTTATTACGATTTATTTTTTCTTTTTTAAATCCAGTATACAATTCAACGCGCATGCCGTTATAATAGAATTCGCGCGACGACTGTTATTATTAAATATATTACGAGATGTATACATAGTATATGTAAGGTGTTCGCGCGCGCGCGTGTGCCGTCTCGCGGTTTACCTTCGCTCGTTTTCTCGCGCATAACGCACGCGGTGGTTTTTTTCTTCGTACCAAAAAGACGTGAAGACGTCTTTGAATACCTTTTGAATCGATCAAACGATTTTTTTTGTCGATTACTCGTTGCAAAATCATTATGTGTACGCGAGTTGTGAATAACGGCGGACGCGCGGACAACTCTACGCGTAGAGGTGAAACTGCGGGCCCGCGTTTGTTTCGCGCATGCTACAATATTCCCGTGTCCGCGGTAAACACATTTTTACCAAAAAAAAAAAAAACCGCACGTTAACAGTAATTATACGTTTTTCCATTTACATATTATTAATAATACTTCCAGACCCCCCCAGTGAGTTGGCAATTTTAAAACTTCGGCATTCCGCGATGACCTTCGCCCAACATGTAATATCGGGTGTATGCCTGCAACCGGTCCGATCAATCAGCTGCTTGTCACGTTTTCTCGAATAAGCCGAAAAACTCACTCGCAGTTTGGCGACTTCGTGCAGCGGATATAATATACGAAATTATAATAACACAACTATATCGTACACACGAACGTGTACTCGTATCGTATACACCACACAACCGCGCGCGTTGCATAATTATTATATTTGCCGCACATATGACGTTTATTATTATATAGCTCTTTCTTATTGCTCTACTGATTTACACGTTTGATTTGTAATTTTCCGTTAAACCGTACACGTATAGATTTATAATACATATTATATACATGTCTGTTGCGGCGGCGCAGTTATACGAGTATGAAATATCGAGTTCCCGCGATGGAGATGTATAAGAACGCGCGCACGATTTCTCGTGGAAACGAGCCGCGCCGGCAGCAGCCGCGTGTATACGTGAAAAGGACGTTTTGATCACTAAATAATAATAAAATATAATTGCGAATATCGTACGTACGGATAATTTTCAATCGATAATTTGTTTGTTTTGATTTTCACGAAACGACTATACCTATTCCTCACCGTACGTACGTATATGTGCTCTCTATATACTGTTATTAATATTAATTTATTATTTTTTTCTTTCGAACGATGCGTTGCGCATATAATACTGTAATAATCACCGGGGAAAAATAAATAGTTTCGGCCGACGAAAAGAAATATTTACCTATACAGTACAGACGAGCTACAGCTGCAGCGTATATTAAGATTTCATTGAGTACGAGCGATCCGGTTAGGAAACGTGCACCCGTCAATAAGTAAAATCCGTGTGTTCTTTTAATATTTTTGTCTTAAAAGATATTTTATACACATACTTACGCTCGTATATGTATATACACCTATATATATATATATATATTATATAGTATATATATATATTTTAAATAGGGTCGGATGCTGCGTCGCATTCATTATCACAGATTACACGAAAATATTGTAAATACCCAACAAAAGAATCGTGCATTTACATATTCACCGAGCATCGTCGGTTATTAAATAAATCTTATTAACATAACAAATGTGTTACATCCTTTCACTTTTGATAGAAACACACACTCACACACACACACACATAGACGCATACGAAACTTAGAAGAAGAAAAAAAAACCAAATTCATTCAGAAAATATGTATGCGTATAAATAAATATAATATTACTATACCGTATGGTAGGTATGTGTGTACGTATATATTATTATAATACATATTTTATTTGAGTTTTATATTATGTCTCGTCCGCGTTTCCGTCGCTTCAGTCCTTCGGTCCGTCTGTTTATCACGCATCGTCAGAACCGTCATGTCGGTTGTTTTATACTACCAAAATCTCATCGTCTCTCGAATGAGACGTTATCGCCGTATACATCATATACACGTTTGTGTCGATCTGGACGCGTTGGGCGTGCGACGGACAGCGGCCAGAGTATACGTTTTTCGTACTTTCAAAAAAAAATAAAATAAATAACTCGTTTCACCTATGATATTACGTGCATGAAATCGTGTATGTTATATTATTATTACACTCATTTATTAAAATATTTTGATTTGGAGGTGGGCGCGCGCGTTTTACTTAAATTCCCCGAGAATTCGTCGAAACCGCGAACGACGAACGATCGATATACTCGTGTATATAGGTACACGTATATTATTATTCTGCAGGCGATTTCTGGTGTAAATAACTAAAAAAAAAAAAAGTAGAAAACCGGATCGACCGTGACGACCAATCATATAAAATAGAGCCCAACAGACGTATAGCAGCGATATACCTACCTACCTATATATATTATAAGGATAATCATAATAAATAATACGAATAATATTTAAGTATGTATGTGTCTTTCTCCGCCGAGAATTTCTCTTGGCGACGACTATTTACGATGTTAAATATTATATCGAGCATACACGCGGCATACACCATATCGTTATATGGTTTTTGAAAATTTGTTTCAGACATTTTTTTTTTCCGCCGTTAAAACGCAAAAACTCATAACGTTAATTTATGTTACGGTCGGCTAAATCGGTATAATTAGCGGCAGCGGCAGCAGCAGCAGCAGCAGCGTCTGTGTGCTAAACGCGCGACAATCATTATAGACGTATACGATGTGGTCGCCTGCAAGCGCATTGCACGGGACGTCGTGTCCGCGTGAGCGTGCGAATGCTTCGAGAAAAGCGCGAAATTGTTAATAACGAAAAAAATGAAATATCGGTGAAAAAAATGTAGAAAAAATTGGCCATAATTGTCAGTGTGCGACGACGACGACGGTTCGGCGTTCTAACGGTGGAAGGCGTATCGAACACACACCGTTACACATCAGATACGTCGGATATTGCCGCCGCCGCGGCCGACCAGTCAGGTGTATAATATTGTAAATAGTAATTGATGATTTTTCTTTTTTTTTTATCATTTCAAATTATAAATCGTTGTTATTTTACTACTATCGTTATAGTCTTCGCGCGCCCTTTCCTCCGCAACATCGTCGCCCGCGTGAAAAAAAACGCCTTTTTTCCATTCGCAGTGTACACGGTGCGCGTGTATAACAATAATAATTATAATATAATATAGGTTTTATACTCGAGCGGGGTCTATGACGCTGCGCCGCCGCGCGCCGTGTGAATCGTTCGCCGCCGCGCCGTGTGCATACGACCGTACGACCCGTTATTATTATTCCAAAATTACCCGAATACAAACTCGCACAAACTAGTAATTTTTTGTTGTTGTTTTGTTTGAAAATTCTGACCGTATGGAATACGATTTAAAAAAAATCGTTCGCGCGATAAGACGGTACCGCACCCGCATTATCTATAGTCTCTCTATGTGCGCGCTCATACCGTATAATATACATATTATAATAGTTGTCCTTAAACGATTGCGTCGTCGTCGTCGTCGATGTCAACAGCTCGTTGCGTGTGTACACTGTACAGATGTTTTTGTATCACGCAAGTCTTAAATATGTCACCTTTTTAGCTGCGAACATCATCATTATATTATATTATTTTCATATCTTCACGTGCGCGCGCGTGTATATGTATATGACGACATATACTACTGTACGTGTTGTGCGTGTGCGACACGAAAAAACGATACGCAGACTTTGCGTCGAGATCGCGCCGTCTCCGGGTGAACGTCGTTTTTTTTTTTCGTGTCGCATTCGAAATTGATTAAATCGAACGTTAGAAAGAACTAGCCATTGCGTATATACACGTACTGCTCTAGAGGGTGCCGCGCCATCTCGTATTATCGCCACGCGCGGGGGAAACTCATAGCACAGTGCATCACGTCGGGTGACATGAACGCGGATTATGGGAGTTGACCATATATGATCAATATGTTCGGGAAAAATTGGAGGAAGGACGAAAACAAAAGGAAACCTAAAACGGGTTCGTGATTCCAAAATGGCGACTGTACGGTCGACTTATGCAAATATTAATAACGGACGATAGGAACTATATATAGTTGTATATGTGTGTGTGTGTGTAGTATGTGTATATTTATCGGGGAAAAAAGAATGTAAGGGTTACCGACAAACAAACACAATAGCAATAATAAAATATATAGAAGGGGTATATATATTTTTTTTAATACTCTTTGAGAACTCGTTACGTGCTGGGGGTACTCACTTCTGTGATGTGTGTTTGCATATGAATAGGAGTTCAATTTTTTCCTTCTTTTTTTTTTTTTTTTTTAATTCTTCCCTGCAGTAAAACAGAGAGAGGGAAACGCGCGCGGTACGCGTCGTAAATACTAATATTCGATATGAGTCATTATTTTTAATGAAAAGCGTCGTAAAGCCCGGTGTCAATTTCGGGAGCACGAAATACGCGTGAGTCATCGAAATCGAAAAAGAAAAAAAAAATGCATATCTCTGGGAAAAAGAAAAAAAAAAGAAAATTAAAAAAAACCGGGGAAATATTATGCACACACACAGATACGGGTTATACGGAAATCGTTTTTTTTTTCTTCTTATTTTTCTCCGTTAAATTTATAATAATAATAATATTTTAAACGGCCCTAATGAATCTTCTCGTTCGAATACGTACCCTTGAAGCTAATTAGATTCCATTATATAATCTCCATCGCCGCGGCAGTGGCGGCGGCGGCGATGGATCTATCGTGCGTGCACTAATTCTCCGGGCCCGCGCGCTGAGGTCGTTCTTATTGGCTCGTTAATCATATTTTAATTAAAAAAAAAATTAAGAGAGAAAAAAATAATATATTAATTATATATATATATACATATATACGCGGTCGCGCGCGTTTGTCGGGCGTATATGATGCGTATAAACTCGGGTAAAATACGAAAAAGAATACACAGAGCTTGGTTTGTTTAGATGATATTATGGTGGGCCGGTAGACCGTGTTTTTTGAGGTCATTTATCATTTCGTACGAGACGATAGCCGGCAGACACACTCCTTCGTCGTATTTATTTCTTTTTTTTTTTTTTCTTTATCTTCTCTCTGCTTCTTCTTCTTCTTCTTCTTCTTCTCTTCTCTCTTAACTAACCGGGGGAATCTTAATTATTTTGGTTTTTTGACAAAAACAAAGATTTATTATTGTTCTTTTGTTCACAGACGTCGTCAAATATGACGGGAATTTAATTACATCTGTATAATAATAATATATAAAAACGGCGCGGTCAAATCATTGTTCTAAACGTCTTCGCCGCCGCTGTGCCGTCGTCGTCGTCGTCATCGTCGTCGTCGTCGTCGCCGCCGTCGTCGTCGTCATTGAGTAGGAGGTAGGTGTCTTTCTTTTTCGTATTTACGTATTGTTTCACAGTTGTACGTGGAAAAGCTATATTTTATTATCGATTCTGACGTGTAACACGAATTATAATTCCTCAAATCACACGCGGTTTTGCGATTTCGGAACGTATATTTTACGTATTATATAAGTTAATACATACGTATCGATTTAGAATTCTCTCGATACAGTTACTCGTAAATTACTAATATTTCTCGTACGTCGATAAATAAATAAATAAAATAATTTATCATAAACACGGGGACTGAAATTTATCTCGTCACACACTCACTATACTCGCTATACGTATAGTCGGCGTATGCGTGTTTATTCAATACGGATTTCGAAAATCTTTACTCGGCATGTTGAAATAATAATAATTATCATAATCAAACCTAGACGAGCTGACTGTACTATATTAATGTATACTGTGTTCACATAAACAATAATACCAATATAATTAACGGTCTGATGTAGTTGCAACGACGACACAATCGTACGAAATACGAATGTATAATATACGTAATACACGTGCAACTGATCTTCGCGTATTTTCGCCGTCTCGCGTAGTCGTATTCGATTGTTATAACGTTGTACGTACGTACATTTCGGCAGTGCGATTATGTCGAAATCGATAAACACACATATACGTATGTGTAATAATAATACGCGCGCGCGTGTGTGTATATAAACGGCGGCGGCGGCGGCGGTGACGTTCCGTTTCATTTCGCGAATATAATTTTCGTCCTTTATAATATTATACATTCGTGTACATAATATGTATGAGCGTGACGTACGTTACAGACACTATAACACAGTGTTGCACAACGGTCGCAGTGATCCGAACGACGTTATTTACATACATAATACGCAAATCTAAATCTCTCAAAGACAATAATTATTATTATAAACATCGGGCGCTACGATGGCGTAAACGCTGTTATTCTTCGTTTTTTTTTTTCTACCGTATGCATTGCTATACTATAGTAATAACGCGTTTATAATACAATGATTATTAAACACGGCGGCGCGGCGGCGGCGGCGGCGATAGAAATGCTTGTAATATTTTCATATTATGATTTAGTACGCGTGAACCCATCATCAAATAACGACTAACGCGGATAACGATCGCCGCGTTTTCAGACGTGTTGTGCGTGCCTCCTCTATACACGTGTACGTTGTGAATCATATATATATCTATATGATATTATCGTAGCCGGCGAGTATATATACCAAACGCGTATATAATAATGCGCGTATTCCTATACGAATGTGTATTGCAACGTGAAAACGAACATTCCTCCGTACGTTTTCGGATTAATTTACGAGCCGAGTTGTAACGATTTTATAACCCGAAAAAAAATAAATATATAAATTCATTACTCGAATAATAATTATTAAAGTCGAGTGAGGTTTGCCAAAGCGCCCGCACGACGACGCGATATAAACGCTATTAAAACGCACAAAGTATGTCGTTTTAGAAGAGAGAAAAAAAAATAAAATATGTTTTTCGCATTTCCCCGCCGTATTACCCTCGCCGGCGCAACAGATAATATAAATATTACACTCGCGCGCGCGCGTGTAGGTAAAAACTTTTCTCTAAACGGCGATAAACGGCGGCGTCGTCACCGCATATTAGTCGTTCAGATATACATTACGCGATACTTAAAAACCGTCTGTGCGTATTTCACGTGCACACAACGGATACAACGCGCCGACCGGGTGCTTGCAATACCGTCATCGCGATATACGTATTTATTTATTTTTTTTTAAAATACTCGGTTTGTAAACTTCGGGGCGTAGGACGCTCGTGATATCATATTATTTTATGTAGAGGTGTCTGTTGCTGCTGCTGCTGCTGCTGCTGCTGCTACAGAGACGTACGGCCCCGCACGGCATATAATATACATTATATACACGGCCGCCGAGTAATACGAGAAACTCCGTGTGTTATCTCGTACGATTATTATTATTATTATTATTATTGCAATTGTATAGGTATTGTGTGTGTGTGTATGTTACGCCTATGCCCACGCACTGGGGGGATACATATATAATTTTGCAAAACGGCTATTTATAAACACGTACTACATTTCTTGGCTTTTAATTCTTGCGCGTACGTGCCATTATCGGCAGGACGTTTCACAGGACACCGGCCGAGTTATGCGTTGCGCGGTGTGGGTACGCACTACACACACACACAAATACATTACATATATTATATTTTATACGATAGGTATTGCAGTGGTACACGTCGTTTCGTGGTACTACATATTTTTATATTGTACGTTGAACACAAAAAAAAAAAAAAACAAATCACAACTACTGCCGATACAAAAGAATAATGCTATAATATACGTACGTACGTAATAATATAATAATATATAAAAGCGTGAACGGCGGCGGCGGCGGCGGCGTCAGACGACCGGAAGATTGCGGCGTAACCAATCGGCCGCGTTTGGCTCGCTGGCGCCTATAAGCCAATGGGTTCGACCGTATTCATTTCGTGGTTTTGTATTATATTATTATTATCATTATACTTTGTAGCAATGTACCAACACAAACGCGATACTTGCGCTCACATAAAAAAAAAAAAGGTACACAATATAAAATAATATCTCACATATATATATATATATATAAATAAACGTTCACTTCGTGCACCGTCGTTAATGTCTCCGACAAATTAATCAATATTTTATACACAATTTATACACGTTTAGACTTGTATAAATATTATTACGCTCGTGGTACACGCACGTCTATGGAGATCCTTACTATAATATCCCCTTCGCGCACACATACGCTCGCGTGAATATGTGTGCGAGTATTTATATACACTATATACGTATAATATACGTACGTATGCGTGCACGTGTATAGTTATTGTGTATAATATAATATCGGTATGAGAAAAAGTACACGACAATCGATGTAAAAACTCGATTTGCTTTCTTACCCCGCATTCTGTGTGATGTTTATATATTGTGTATACGTGTAAGACGAACGGCGGCGAACCCAACGCACCAGGTGAATTTTATTGTCCCGGGAAAATGCGGTCAAGTATATTATTGCTATGGGTTTTTTTCTCTCCTCTTCGAGCGTTTAGTGTTTATTTTTTCTTTCTTTCCCTTCATTTTCACGTCCACGCCGCCGATCTCATCGATATATTTATACACGCATATACTTGGCGTGCGTGTACTTTTAAACGGAAAAACGAACGCCGACTTAACGTACTCGCATCGCTATATGTTGTACATATTACGTTATAATATCACGCGCGAATCACATTTTTATTATCATTAATTTGTCATTTTAATTGTTATGATGACGAGGAAAGCTTTAGCCCAACAGCTGTAGAAAGCTACAGCCGTCGTCTTCAGCCCGCGCGCGGCACCACCGCTAGCCGGCGATCGTAATTCGACTGACCGCTACGCTGCGCGTGTCGTAAAAGCTCGGTTTCCATGCGCGTTTTATCGACTCCGGAAGAAAACACTTTTGCGCCGTTGTCGTCGTTCGATACGATTTTCACGCGCGTTGATTTCACACGTTCGATTCAGTCGTTTCTTCGAGAGTAATATTCTCGCCGCGACGATATTATTATATCGGATTGGAAAGTGTTCGCGATTCGAGTCCCGCATCTGTGCGAATGGGACAGTGTAAAACTAAAAAACGGCAGGTATAACAAGGACGCGCGTAAGAAGGGCGATTGGAAATTCTAGTAAGACGCACAATGAGACATTGTGAGAACGGGCACAAAGAACGTCCTTCAGTCGCAATATCTTATTTATATATATATATATAAGTATATCGTACGCCGCATATTCCGCGCAGTAAACGCGGTGGCGGACAATGTTGTTTTCCAAAAAAAAAAAAAAAAAGGGAAAATGTGTATTTTCAAAATCCCGCGCTACCTACACGCCGCTATAATAGTATTGTGTAATTAATGCAGTCGCGTTTACTTCGCGTATTGCAGCCGGCTAAATATTTTTTTCGAAGCCACAGCTGCTATATGAAATCTTGTCAAAGAAAATACAAAAAATAAATACAAAATTACATGAAAGGAATACCCCGACGTAAAACAAACAATTTTATCCGTTTGCGATCACGCGGCTGTAAAGAAATTAGTTTATATTATAAACCTACGAATGCCGGAGTACACACTCGAAAACGATTTCAAAACCGTTTCATATTTCACCTGATCGGATTATTACTATTATAATATTATTGTATAATTTTATTTATTCTTCAAAATGTAAAACACTATACAATCGTGTTACTTTTAACTGCAGGGTGACACACCTGTGTATTATTGGTAACCAGGTGTCAGCGTTTTTTTTTTTTTTTGTTTTGTTTTTCTGTGAGTATATGTAAGTTTTTTTTTTTCGTTGTTTCCGGCAACTCGATTTTATTATTCGAGTGCAAAAAGGTTAGCTGAAACCCAACTCCTATTGTTTTTCGAATAATTTAAAACAGAAACGAATGATTACAAAAGTCAGACGTGCGCGTATTATAGTATACGCGTTACTTACATTATGCGGTCTGAAGACACGCGTTTATCGCACGAAACACCATCGCCTCTAAACGTTCGCGCACACGAATTATTCAACCCTTTTTATTTATTTATTTTTTCGCATCATAACCCCGATACGGGATTGTCTGTTTTGCATCTGTTTACCGTTTTTATTTATATCGTATAATATAATAATAATATATGGATAACCAAAAAAAAAAAAAAAAGCGAATTATTAAGTGGTTATCTCTATATGGCGGTATTAAATTGCAATCGGGAGGGTAGGAAATCGATCCGAAATAAAGACACCGATATTGTGTGGACACGGTTCATTGATTTGCGGGGCACTGTATTTTTTTATTTTTTCGCAGTACTACCGACATGATTTTGGGCGGGGGGGGGACGTGCGCGCATATAAGTAACTCGTGTGTGACTAATGATTTGGGGCTGAGGGGGGGGCTTTCCTCGCGTGGCTCTCGTCAAACCCACCTGATCGTCGTCGACCCCTCCTCGGTTTGACCTTTGCCGCGACATTTAATACACGTCGCGAATCCTGTTTTTCACCCGAATTTCACTCCGCGGCAGGGCTCCGTTATTGTGTCCCGTACACGCGCGTACGCCAACTCGGATAACATATTTCATTTATCGCATACGATCTATATGTGCTATAATATATACGCACATAAGCTTTCACTTCGTCTAGACCGTTTTGAAAATCGATCGTCGACTATTCGGCACTAGAAATCGGATTGATTTTTTTTTGATTTTTTTCTGCGGTTTTAGAAACGAAATCCGTTTAGAAAACAACACGCGGAATACTAATTAACACGCCGTGTATCAGGTCCTGTTTAGACTTATTTGGCGAATTCCACTCCGTAAAAACGAATAGCCTCCGGGCAGATAAAAATCGCGGTCGGCGTGTAGCATGTACCATTATATTCAGCATATCATATTATAAAGGTACGTCATATATTATAAACCGTATTTATATTTAACACGTGTACGTGTATAAAATTATACTCATTTCTTACTACCGATTTTGCGCGTCTCGCCCGTGGCGGATAGATCCTGCAGGCGGTGCCCGCGAAAATCTCGTTTCTCAGTAGTGTATGTTCCACCCGCTGTTGTCTCGGCAATATCGTTATTATCTCGTGATCCCGCGTACACACGACGTCGGTGCGTAACCGAGGTAACAATAATAATCCTGGACGGCTGTAGTCTCAAAGAATATCTGAAATTATAGACGCGACACACGTGGTGTTTCGACCACATTTTTTCTACGAGAAATTCGTTTGATTCTGAAAACATTTGAAGCCCGTGGTATATTGTACGTTTATTTTCAACTGCGAAAAAAGAAAAACAATATTCACGTAATATCATATACGATTATCGCGTATTTTAAACGGCGAAAAACGTTTAAAATAACGACAAAACGCGCGTGCTAAAACGTACGTAACAATATGTTTGTCGCAAATAAAAGATTAATATTTTTACTTTCTCGTTCGTCAAAATAGTTGAAAATTAAAATAAAACCGGGAAAAAGAACTAAACCTATCTGTTACTGTGCCGACAAGTCGTCCAATGCCGAAACCGCGCGCGCGCGCGCGCGCGAATTTACGACATTATACCTGTGATAATACTATACGTAATATCGCGCTCGAATCGATTACCCGTATCGCGCAAAATAATATTATAATATAATCGACGGCGCCCGTGACAAAAGAAAGAAAAAAAAAAAACCGTGATCTCACACGCGCGCGCTCGCGTGGAAAATCTTCTCCCACGTCTACGTGTCCCATTATTCTCGTTATTTCATTTTTTTTTTCTTCTCTTTAATATGGGCGCCTGTTCGGATATACGCGACCGTCCGTCCGTCCGTCGCCTCGGTGAAAAGAACTGTGTGCGACGGGAACCACGAAGGATGGCCGGAAGCGATATCGATGGCATAACTATATAATACGTTATCGCGTATACGTGTAGAGCGCTCGCGAGAAAACTATAATAATATTTAATGCCGACGGACGAGGCGCCGGGCGCGATGACGTTACGTAGACCGATGACCAGCCGATGTACAGGGTGTTCTACTTGATGTCCGTCGGTAAAAATGCAATAAATATTCCGCGTTTTGCTCTACATTTTTGAGTTTTGTTTTCAATAACTTCTTCGCCATCATGGTGTAAACATATTTTTCAATTATTATAAACTCAGATTATTTTTTTTTATTCGATAAATATATTTTGTAAACGTCGGTTTTGAAAAAATGTCAGCCGAGTCGAAAACTTTTATCAGGTTTCGTTATAAGTTTTTTTGAAACAATTTTGTCGAAATGTAGAAAATAAACTATACCATAATATTGTTGATAAATATTTCTAAATCGGTCAAATACCTAATATTATCAAATGTCAATTCACTACTGATTTGCCAGACCTCCGCGCGACACCCTGTACGTACGGCATATAGGTCTGCGCACGCCATTGTCTAGTCGTCGTCGTCGTCGTCGTCTTTTTCGCAGTACATTATTATATTATACACATTGTCGCCGTGCACAACTCATTGTGTCGGTGCCCGTCATCGTCGTCACACGACGCGTCGTCGTCGGTCCTGCCGCCGGCGATGCTGCAATAACCACGCGAATTAACCGCCTTTCCTCGGCCCTCATTAGATGTACAGGTACTGGCCGCCAGTGTCGTGTGGATCGACGACCCATTACGGTTATTCGCGAACGCGTTATCGAAACAACACGCGCGTCATTTAAGTACATGTCTATGTTCAAAAGCCGTCGTTTTTTCGGCCGGCTCGACCGCAATCGAGCTTACGCAATTGTTTTTATTTACAATCTTCGCGGACTATTGAACGTCAACAGTTACGTCGCAGTCTAAAAAACAAATAATAACAATTTTAACAATATTTTAAGGTTTAAATGTAGAGGAGTCTCGCTAATCCGGACTAGATGGGACCGGTCTCTATCCGGACTAAACGGAATGGCGTTTTTTTTTTAACTTACTAAGAAAACTTACTAAAAAAACACCTTATTCATATAAATATTAATTCAATGTTAATGATTCACCAGCATCAACGCGAAACAAAGCTCGGAGTTTTCGTTCCATTGCTACAGTCCTACGTTTAACCGAAATAATTGTCATTTTACGTCATACGCATACGTATTAGCGAGACTCTACTGTAATTATTAAATCTCGACGAGGGACACGTTTTCGGGGCATTTTTCAGGCGTTTTTACATGATGTTTTCCTATAATATGAAACGTCCGATTAGCACGTATATTGATATGTGCCCGAATTTTTTTATTCTGCTTCAGGTTGAATGGTGACAATGGCCGATACGGGATTGTTGGCTGCACCGGCGGCGGCGGCGGCCACGGCTGCCCGGCACAGCAAAGTGCAAACGCCGCCACTGGGCGTGTACTCGTCGGCCGAAGACACGGACTCCGAGGCCGATACGGACAGAACTCGCGACGAGGAGGACGAAGACAACCGCCGCCGCAAACGTCTGCAGCTGCAGCAACAGCAACAGCAACAGCCGGTCTGCTTGACGGCCAGATCCGTCAACAACAACAACGACAACATAATCATCAACAACTGCAATAACAACAACAACAACAGCAACAGCAACAACAACAACAACGGCGGCGGCGGCGGCGGCGGAAGTACCCGGAACAAGCGGAAAAACTTTCAGCCGCGCAACATCAGTTACACGCAGGAAGCGTCCGAGGACGGTCGCGACAACGGGACCGCGACGGGACGCGGCGCGGACGGCGACTCGGCCGCGGCGGCCGGCGACTCGAACGCCGCGGCGGCCGTGCTGGACCTGAGCGCGTGCACCGGGTCCACCGTGGCCAAGCGGCCGCGCGTCGACGACGGTTCCGCCCCGATGGATCTCACGTGCGCCGTGTCGCAGCCCGCGGCCACCATGGCCGACGTCAAGCGGCCGTCCGCGTCCTCGTCCGCGGCCGCAAACGCGGCCGCCGCCGCCGCCGCCGCGGCCGCGCACAACGTGCAGCATCTCCTCGCGGCCGCGGCCGCCGCCGGCCACCATCCGCACCCGCACCCGCACCAGCCGCACGACGCGACCGACCTGAAAGAGTACGCTCAGAACACGGTCCGCGAACTGCTCGAGATCTACGGTCTGAACACGGACGTGGCCGACGCCATCACCAACAACGTGCCGATGGTCAACTTTTCCACCGGTAAGTGCGATAGATTTTCATTACTCTACTACATCAGCGGTTCCCAAACTTTTGCGACACCCTTGAGAAAATTTAATGTCTTTAATTCGACCCCGATTTTTCTAAAAAAAAAAAAAAAAAGGGAAAAACCAATACTCCGAAAAATGTTTTAACGATTAGTTCATTTTTACGTCGTGACAACTTCTACACGTACTATAATAATATGAGTGTTATAATTTTATTTCGTTCGATTTCAAGTACATCAAATACTTTTAAACGATATTTTACTAGTGACTCATGATTTAGGTAAACTTTTTTAAATAATATAAAATAATATTCTAAATAATCACATACATCTGGCGGAACCCTAAGGTTCCACGGAACACACTTTGGGAAACGCTGCTCTATATAATACGTACACTCGGACGCGCTTCGGGTGTATTTAGCTTTTTGCCGCTTTTAGACCGGCGCGGCGCGGCGGTTGTCGATTTATTTTTGTTTTATTCCGGTGAACGATACGGATCGTTTTACACAGTTCGACTATATTTTCACTCGCTCGTCGAGGTACAACGGGATTATTATAAATGACTTTTAGTTTTTCGACACTAACAGCGTCGTTACTATCGTTTTCAGTGCTTCCACTGTACCTGTAAGTTTCACTCGGATTGTTGGCATAGTTTCCCTCTTTTACACGCAATAAAGTCGAGAGTAGATTTTTAAACACCTCGTGTAGCAACTTGTTTTATTCGTATTTCGACATCTAACAGCACCCGTAAATAATTCACTAAACGCGGTAAAAATACGACCGACGACGTTTTCATGATGAAAACAATATATTACGTATGTGGTTTTCACATTTTCCAATATCGTTCTGATCAGCCGCAAATTAAAAATTTCCTCTGTCCCGAGATTGCCGCCCTCCACTCCGAGGAGGCCCGATCAATCGTCCGACGTTAAATACGCCACCGCGTACAGGGCGAGTACATGCACTCGGAAGGAAAATCCACGCGCCCGCCGCGAGGCAAACTCGTCGTGTTTGTTCGGTAAATAATTCATAATCGAATAAAATACGACTCGGAGTCGATTTTTAATAATTGTATTCTCTGATCGAGACGACAAAATTCGGCGCGGCTCTTACTCCTTCCATACCGTGTTCTATCTCGCGGTACGAATTCCCATTATAAACGCACTCGTCTTCTCGCATGATCTGTCGCACGTAAATAACACAACGTGCAGGCGGTCCTGTTCTCCGTAACGAGATGTTTACACAACGCGCTACGGCGGTATAGGTAGCCGCGGCGGCGCGAAGACTTTTGCCCGCGGACGTTTCGAATATTGAATTCGTGTGCGCCGATAAACGCGCGCGCACGCGAGATCGATTAATGTGTAGCGGACAGGTTATTATATTATATATATACGTACGTATATTCCCGGTTAGTGGTATATTATTACCGCGTACAAACGGACGCGAGGACCTCCGAAATACGGTATTATATGCGCGGGCGAGCGAGGATTTTTTTTTTATATATATACGATAATATATAGATCCGGATCCTGCGACGACGCGGCTATATAATATATTAAACACATATAGACATAGGAGGCGCGCGTGCGTTTATTACGTGTATATATGTGTGTGTGTGTGTACGTTTGTATTATGCGCGCGGCGGCGCGCAGGAATCGCGCGGTTTCAATTACACAAAAACGTGTTTCCCCGAGCGCGCTGCTTACTCGATCGAGCGAGATGAATTGATTAATGTACACAAAACAATAATTAAAACGTCTCTCGACCCCAAGGCGGCCGAGTCGCGGCGGCGCGAGGCCCGAACGACCGCGACTATAAATAATATATAATACGGAATATTACATTAAATAACCGTAGGATTTTTTACGTTTATTTATTTATTTTTTTCCCCTCATAAAACTCCTCCGAAATCCACCGAAAACAAGAAATCGGGCGGCGCACCCGCGGTGTGTGCGGCTAGGATAAATATTTTATTTATTATTATATCGTGCGCGCGTATATACGGCGGGCGGGTGGGAAATCGTGTGTATTGAATTGACCTTGATGAAATACTCTGTACAACGTCTAAATTTCAAAACATTTTGTTCGGTAATTTTTTTACGTTTCTCTCGGTTAATATTATTTTTTTTATACTCCGGACTCGTTCACACACCGCCGCCGCCGCAGTCACTGCTCCACACATCATCATCATCATATACGCGTACGACGACGACGTACACACACACACACACACATATACACCCGTTTTGTAGACGTGGCACCTGTAAATTTTGTAAGAATGTGTCGACTCACCTCGGCAATCATTATCCTCATCTCGGCCGTGGGAACGATTAATCAAATCTTCCTCCCACCCCCCCGTTCGCGGCCGCGGCAGTCCTCGCACACTCGTTCGCGCACGATGACTTATACGCCCGGGTTATGGAGATTTTCCCTCTCCGCATATTATATTATAATATGCTCTCCGAACGGCGCGCATATAATTAACAATATCGTATTATATACAATATGATTCGTTTTGGACCTGATTCCGCCGTAACCGTCTTCGACGAAACAAATTTTGGCAGACGTACTTAAAAAAAAAAGAATGGAAAAAAACGAGATTCCCGACTATCTCGCGCATTTATATCTACGTGTGTGTGCACGGGTATTGTTGTTTTGGGGAGCAAACGCATTATATTATACTCGTCATACATATATTATATTATGTATATGTATTTATATACGTATAATGACTAATGTACACGTTTTATTGGTCATTAAAGATTCGCAGAAGGGGAGAAAGAGTGTTTGTTGGCCTGTGGAGTTTTTAACGGAAAAAATAAAATAAAACACAAGTCTAGAGACTTTATTTTAATGAAAAATAAAACGAGCGTTACACACAAACACGCGCACAGGGTTGTAAAAACCGTCTGTCTTTGGTGGCCTCGTTCGTTTTGTTTTTTTTTTTCACTTTTTTTTTTTTTTTTTTATGGTCATAATAATATTCTTTTTTAGGCCGATACAAATCGTATGCTAACATCTGCAATAAATTATGGCCAATGTGTGCGCGCGCTAGCCTTAAAGAAGAGAGAGAGAGAGAGAGAGAGAGAGAGAGAGAGAGAGAAAAATCGAGAAATATTCCGAGTGTTGGCGCGGCAATAGCGGCGCGGTGGTACACGAGGACGGGGCGGAGGAGAAAAAAAAAATTTGCGGCAAAAACCGTCTTAAGGGAACCGCCCGGCCATATTGGCCCCGTTTTTATGACACGATTCGCGAAACTTTTACGATAGCTTTAACTGTCCCAGACGGACGGACGCGTTTTTCTATTATATTCCGGGGTGCATTTTATTGACTATATTTTCTTCGCCGTTTTCCCTTCCCGCGGCACCAGCTACTCGCCCGCGCCGCGCCGCCCGTTTCTCTTTCTTTTCCCCGTCCGTCTCTCTGACGTTTATTCTGTCTCTCCCATTCTTTAACCTCACCCCCCCCCCCACACACACACGCTCCCTCCCCCTCCGGCTATCTGTTTTATATTATTATTCTCTCCTCTTTACGTTTTTAATTGTTCAAAAAATATCGTTATGAACCGCCGCCTCGACAGATTCCTTTTGTCTCCCACCCCATCAGCAATTTTATCGTCGCTCATTGTCAAGGAAACGAGTTATTTTCACGGGAAAAAAAAAAATAAAAATAATAATAATCTCCGATCGATGTATATATTTCGAGGAAATCAAACAAGCCGCATAATATTATATTATCCCGCGGCACCACCGGGCCGCCCGTTTTCAGCAGCAGCGTTGCCTTCGATATTTCAAGTCGCACGACATGATATAATATATAAAATATAATATGTACGTGTATGCAATTATAAATATTTTACGCCTAATAATTAATAACCCGAACGATATAATTATACAATACGTCGAAACACTACTGCGCGAATAATGTGCAATTATTTTATTGTACGTACACCCGCGGTACACACGACGTACGCGTAATATAATATGGAACGGTGCCATTGCGCTGAACGTCCTCCCGAATCCTGGCAAATCGCACACGCATCGCAGTTATTATCGTGCATTATTGGCATTATTATATTATCATATGTACATGTAATATATGCTTGAAGTCAATATATGTAATCTCTCTACACGTATAACAGATGATCGGCGTGTTGTAACAAACAAAGGTTTTGCATTTCGGAACGAATCGAGTTTTGTCAATCTCGACGGCCGTCGTCGTCGTGTCAAGTGTTTCAGTCACGTATCTATAAATATATATAAATATATTATATAGAGGTCCGTATGTACTACACAGATGAATCGCTAAGTATTTTCAAATCTATACTAAACGCGTAGGAGTTTCTCGTTTTATTTCAAGTAGACATTAGGACGTTGTACAGTGCACGACGATGGGTTTACGTCAGCGAATTCTCAACAGACACACGCGTCATATACATACGAGTACATACATACGTATATATATATATATTAGGTACATAACGCGTCGTGTAACGAATAATATAACAATCCATCGGCGATGACCCTTCTTGACGAGTGCAATCGAAATGCTGCAATTTTGCGCACCGCCGTGCGTTTGCGGCGAGGTGAATAGCGGAACGGGGGGCGGAGACGGATGGAAAATGGTAATCGGATTTTCCCAAAGCAGAAAACACGCGTTTTTGTACGGTTTCGCCAATGCGGTTTTTTTGCAACCAACGGCAAATTTCACCACCCCCCTCGTGTGCACGTCTTTTGGACAAATTTTTCCTTGGATTTTTTCCTTCCCGCCCGCCCTCTATCGCCATCGTCACTATTGTTTTTTGTTTTTTCTATTTTTTTTTTTCTTTTTTTTTTTTTTTTTGAAAGGTTTCGGAAACCTTCCGACGACGGCGGCGTTCGCGTGTGCGCCGCGGCGACCGACCGAGGGTTTTATGTAACACGCTCGCGTAAACCGAACCTTATCGCATTATCACGCCCGGGGCCGCTCTACACGTCTACTGCATCGGGACTCCCGGGGCGTGTCTCCCGGCGTCGGCCACGCTGCCAATGATAAATGGTTCGCGTAATACAATAAAATGTAAACGGATAATAATCCTTTTTTTTTTTTTTTATTTTTATCTCCGATATTGTAATGCGTCGCCGCGTCGTTTATAATGCACGCGGTATTATGCATGAAATGCATGTAATATAATTCACTCGTGTATCTGAAAACATAACATTATCCGACGCGGGAAAAATATAACATCGTACAGTCGCAGGATTCAAACGCTGCTCGTCGTCGCAACGATATTATCTATTTAATCGATTAAAATACCGGTTACTTTGAATTTTATCCGAAAACTAAAACGTTATAAGTGTATCGCACGATATTTACGTACTTTATTTCCACAATCGCGCAATCGAGATTCTAAAAATCTAAAGTTTTTCGACCGCAAATTATCTCTATACGCGTTATTCGTTGTTAACAAAAAAAAAAAACTAAACTATCAACCTACATATCATTATATATTTTCGATCGATAAAATCAAACTCGACGTGTGTATGTAAAAATTAAATTCGGATTTGCAGGAATAGAGACTTTTAATTTCCGAATTACGTTTGTAATACAACGATACGACTTCCACGATAGGCGAATTCGATCGGTACAAAACATTTTTGTAAAGTGTATATATCAAAAGCCACGTCTCCTGCCTGTCCTCTAATAGACGCTCGCACGATCGTACGTATATTATTTGGTAGCAGTATAGGAGGTATATACATGTAAAATAATATATATTATGTACGTATACCTATGTACGATCGCGCGCGCGAGACGTCATCACTCGTCGAGAGAACGGCGCGGGCGAGACACGGGACCGGGGACCCGTGGCAGGGAATTATATGGGCCGTTTGACATTCTCCTGTTAGCCACTTGATCCGTGATAAATTGAACAAAGAGGATCACGCGAGAACGGTCGTTTGAAAAATGATTCCGCACGCCGACCGACTGCGCTGACGCGCGTGTATTTTTTCTCCGTCTCTCTCGCTCTTTCTATTGCTCGTCGTCCGGTCGGGTCTCGGTTTTCTTTCCCTTCATAATATCCGTCTTGCGGTCCTCTTTCTCGCCGCCGTCAGCGCGGCGCGGACTCTCTCGCCGTCTCGCCGCGCGCGCGCACACGCGCAAAACGACGGACACGAAACGCGGCCCGTCGATCCCCGAAGTCGTTGTTCGGACAGATAATAATAAGTGTGGTGCGTCTCTGTTTTCACGCATATTTTTCGTATAATACGGCCACCGATCGACGAGTATTTCCATTAAAACTATAATTATTAAACACCCACGATCTATACGTCTTTACTATGCGACTCTGAGATTCTGAATCGAGGGATGTATTGATTATACCGCCGTAGATGCATGTGTGTTTCTTGTTTCGTTCCGAGCCAAATCGATTACAAAACTCATCGTCACACGCGACACATTGATCTTGCTGTTGTGTTGGAACATATCGTCTCGTAAATCAGTTGTCGCGTTTTATTTTCCAAGCTTTTGAAGTTTACGTCGTGGTTTTGACAAAACCCGAGAAAACAGTGGAAAATAAAACCGCTCGAAAACCCATTACGACGCGAGTCTGCCGTTGTTGCTCGCCCTCGCGCGCTCCGCGGCGATTAGGTAGATATATAGGTATACCTACTAGGATACTCTCTCTCTCGCTCTCTCCCTCGCCGCGGACGTGTCGTTTCCAAGACCGTTATTTATATCGAAACACGTCAATGCGCGCACACGTATGTGTTGCAGTAGTAGATGGTATAACGAGGTTATTACCGGCAGATCGACGTCTGTAATTACGTCTATCCGTCGTGCGTGTACGCGCGTAATACACGCGCGCGGGGATAAGCACGTCGCCTCAGTCGCCGGCGATATAGTCTCCCGCGAGTCTTCGGGGCCAATCGATTCGGTCTTACGCGCCCGAACGGGGTTTGTGTTTGTCGTTTTTCGTGATTTCTAGTAATAAAATATCTACAATATTTTTGTTGCGTATATTATATTATTTGTATAAAATAAATAAATATCTTTTTAAAATTTAATACGTCGAAGTGACTATCTCTAGTGTCGTAAACGGTTTTTGATAAATTTTCGCATAATACTATACTGTTCGAGTGTACCGTCAAACAGTCGGATTTTTTTATACGTTAACCTAACCGTTCATATTATACATTGTTCATTCATTCTCCACGACGCATTTACGTGTTACGTACAACGAAACTGCGTGGTGGCACGACGACGCACGTATGGCCACCGCGTATCATTTTTTTCCAACAAAAACCATATTAATTAAAAACAATTGGAATCGCCCGTTCGACTAAATTTTTAACGACGTTATTATTATTATTATTTTTTTTTTCCATCAATTATTAACGATTCACAACCGTTCACCAAAACTCGAGCCGCTCGCAGACATTATAATATACGAACGTTACAACTCATGTATACGTAGCTCGAAACCAGTCTTACAGATATTATACATTGTGTACTTGATGATTTCCCCGGCTACTAAATCGTATTGTAATATACCTACGCGCCCGAACAAATGTATATTCGTGTACACTACATTTTCGCCGTTTCCTAATCGAGTATAATATATTTTGATACGTATATATTTATTATCATCGCGACGACAAACGAGAATCCTTAACGATGCCCGTCGGAATATCAGTGTAACGTGTATTTTACTTACACGTCAATATGTGTAGTAACCGTGCAGTATTTTATATTCTTTGTCTGTTCTTGAAAAGCACACACACACACGCGCGCGCGCGCGCGAGTACGCGTTAATATTATTTTAACCGACGTTATAACAATCGGACACGATTTTAATTTGATTTTGTTACACCGTCGTCGTCGCCGAAACGCATACGTCGTACATAAGTCATGTAGTACAACCGATATAATATATTATGTATATACGTACGTATATATACAGGCAAGGACGGGTCGGTAAAAATGAGGCTATTCGATTTAAGAGAAAATTTTCAAAATAATATCGTTCATAAAATTTTACAATTCTATAGGCTATTGTGCAAAAAAATAAATAAAAATGTACCTAATATACTCGTACGTAGAAATAATAAATCCGCATTGTACGAGGTATTTGTATTTCATTACCTTAAAAATGTATCATAATTTATTATGATTTAACATAATAGTGATTTAATAGGTATACGTTACTAAATAAAATATGTATACAAGTATAACAATTTTCATTTTAAACTATCGATACGTTACATCATATATAATATACGGCGCGTGTTAAAATAATATAATTACCTGTATATTTTATACTAAAATATAGCGTACGAATATTATTAACATACTTCGTAACTTATTGGCCACCGCGCGCTGTATAATTATTATGGTTATTTTACAAGCTCTCGTATTATTAGTTATTAAAACCCGTGTCCAATAAATAGATCCACGATCATGTCGGAGAATTATCTGGTACTTTCTAACTGAAAACGCACAATTTTTTTTTTTTTTTTACTAGTAATTTTATTAATTCAGTCGACGAGTGGTTTATACCGGCCGTGTGAGATTACACTTTATTATACTCGTACATACATACGTATGCACTATACATATATATACATATATACCTACAGAATCCTTTGCCTTATGTATATGCTGACATATCGACATTCTCGAAACTTTCCGTACGCGCGTGTGTTGCGCCGCGATAACTTCGGAAAAGCAGATGTCAAATGAACCCCCGCCGAGGATCGGCATATAAACCATATACAGCTGGCATACATCTGGCCAGGTATAGGATAATCGTGTTTTATAATATATATATACGTATATACGTATATTTTTTATCCCTGTTACGCGTACGCATAGGTACATATACGAAAAACACTTGAAAACGTATTTTCGTATATGATTTTTTTCCCCCATTATTTAATCCTTTCGGTTCTCTGGGAACTCGGCCTAACCCCTTCCGATTCGTTATTTCGGGTGTCCTGGATACACGTACGCGCACTAACACACATTGGCGAGCGAGCGCGCGTGCATACATACACATGTACACATTATATTTACGAACGATATTACGAGGGTTAAAAAACTGCACCGCGACAGCTGCACGACGACGACGGCGACGACGGCGACGGTGACGTGTATGTAATCAGATTTTTCTCTTTTGTTTCGAGTTCAACGGCCAAAGGTTCGAGCGAGGATTTCGGGGTAGTAAACGCGTTCGGCGGCCGTGAAATACACTCGTACGTACTACACCTATGTGTGAGCGGTAGAAAATGCGTCGTAAAATAAATAAAAAACTACATTCAAATAACGCAGAATACGCGCGTACCCGTATAATAATAATTGTATCGGAAGAGTGTACGACGTATTCGTATTATAATCATGTCCCGGCAACGGCGCGCGGGGTATGCGTGCGACGCGATAGAGAGTTGGAGATAACGTACGGTTGTTATTATTTAAGTCGATAAACAATGATGTCACGACGGATCCCGTGGACCAGAGGCTTACCGAAAAACGCTTACGTCACTTCGATCAATATGAACATAACTGTTTTGATTTACCGAATATGGTGTTTGTTGACGAGCGTAAGCCACGTTTTTCCCTTCTATTCCGTATTACCAACGGGCAACATCACGTTCATTATACAGCTTTTTTTTTTTTTTCTTTTCTTTTCTTTTTTTTTTTTCCTTCTCTTTGAGAAATACTTAAACACCACGCGTTGTACGCCTTATAGGAAAACACATTGTAGAAACCGCGCCAGAGATTTGTGTGTTCAATGGATTCTACGGTTCGTCAAGTGGCCCGCCACCACACATTGCACACACCGCGTTCGTGATGCGAGTGCGTTTTAAATAATATTATAATATTACGTAACGATATAAAATACACGCGTGTATACAAATAGTGAAGTTTTTATGAAAATACTTTGTTCGATTTTTTTTTTTTTTTTTTGATTTCACTCCGCGTGTTCGTTTCGATATTTGAATACGTTAATAAAATGTAAATACTATTCCACGATGAATTGAATTATAAACGCAGACGATTCAATTACGTCTTTAATTAATATTATCATTGTTACACGACTTATGTATAGTCCTACACGCGGGTTTTTTTTTTCTTGAATAATTTCCCAGTCTAAATGTACGTCTACATAAAAACGTCGGCGCACGAAGAAAACTGCACGTACCACTATAGTTTTAGTCAAATAACTCGAAATTAACGTCTCGAGAAAATACTTTCTAATATTTACGAGTTTAAATGTATGGTTCGATGGGCCGTACATTGTTTTTGGTAAAAGAACTACTTCCCTACGCGTATGAAAATCACTCGAGTGGAAAATGTTCAGTCTATTGTTTGTAGTGGCGTTTGTTAACTAGTCCGATGGATGGATGCGTCCATAGTCAAATGCGGTGAAAAAAAAAAAAAACAAAAAAACATCTTAATATCACTGACATTTTTCCTTTTTTTTTTTTTCATTCACATCGGGATTTGTTAAATTTCAATTCGTTGAAAAACCAACATAGCCAGTCACTTGTGACGATCTCCATTTTTCCGACGAAAAAAAAAAAAAGAAGAAATAAAAAATAATTCTAGACAGTTGCCCGGAAATAATGAACTATATTATATTCATTAATATTTCATACTCTGCGGTATGTGTGTATGTCTAAGTGTGTATTAACAAAACGTATTCATTAAAATTCGTAGAAATTAATCATTGCTTTAGAGCGGATGTACTCTACATATAGCATTGTGCATAATTTGTCGGATAGTTAAATAAACAACTCGTCTAAAAATGACCGAAAAATCATGAATAGTTTAGTAGAACAGTATAATAACGATACGTTTGTGCGAACGAGATTTTGTACGCGTTCGTATGTGCGAATATCATAATATTATCTCCAACGTTTAGTTTATACGTAATATTATACATGGTTTACGTCGCGGTTCGACTTAATCGTTCAATAAAGTTAATTAGTCATGATACGACCGCGAGTACGTCGAGAACGGAAAGTGGACGCGATAATTATCATCGCGCAGTCCGTTCTTAAAATATAATATATATATATATTTATATCGCCAAAGTGTTTGATTGCCCGTTGAAATGTACGCGAACAAAAAGACGACGGAAAAATTGTTTAGGTTTTTTTTTTTTCAAACGTATTTTTTTTATAGAAAGAACTTTGGGGTATTCTAGGCCGTTAATCTTTTTTAGCTGCCTTCGTCGAGGACTTGAAGGAAAAAAAAAAAAAACGATCGTCGCTATTCACACGCAATCTAACTCTATCATCGAAGCCTTCTCTTTTCTTTTCTTTTCTTTTTTTTTTGTCATTACCCATTATTACTATTATTTTTATTGTCGAATCGTACGTAAATGCAAAAGTATCCAGCCGAGTTTCCGACAATAGGCGGCGCGTCGTCGTCGTGGCGCTCACACAAACGCATTTATACAGTATAAAAATAGAGGTACCTCTATCTTGTCAGCTGCTGGCGGTGTTTTTTCGCAAAATCATATTCCGGGTTAAACGCCCAAGCACGGTGGGAACGAAATAGGATGTCATCCATTAGTCCCCTTTAAAAAACGTAAAAAAAATTCTCCCGGTCCCAGGATATTATGCGGAGTAGAGGAAAAAAAAAAAAAACCTCTCGTTTATATAGCTTTTAACCTGTTCAATTGATCTCCCCATATGCGTCTGCGCGTCGTATATATAATATAATAATGAGGATATCAAACTGCCGAATGGGGGGACTGCAGTGCGGCGTGCGTGCTGGCCTGTGCGATCGCGAGTGCGCGCGCGCGCGCGTGTGTGTGTGTACGGTTATTAACAGTTTCCACCGCAAATAATATTTACCCGTTTTACGGAAACCCTCGAGCGGGGCGAAAAAAAGCGGCTTTTTTCGGCCCCGAAAAGGGGGACAAGTGTGACACGCGGGTCGAGGGTCTCTTCGGACGTTTATTCCCTTCCCCGGCGTACGTATATACGATATACGCGCGCGCGCACACACACACACACGTGGATTAAGACGACGACGGCGGTAATGACGGGAACGAAATAACCGAAACACTCGAACTTATTTTTTTCGATTATTATTATTCTCTTTTTTTTCTTTTTCTTTTTTTTTTCCAACCGGGTGTCACATTACTATCGCATTGTGCTCCACTTTTACGGGTCCCTGGATCACAATGGGAAACGGATTGAACTCGTCCACGCGAACAGGGTGAAATGCAGATCACCGCCAACATATTATATTTTACAATATTGGCCGTCGTCGTGTCGCGCGCGCACACACACACACACACACACGTATATAATACGATACACATGATCGACAATAATATTATGCTTGCGCCGCCGGCATATTTCTGCGGGGAAAAAATCGTTTTATGAGGGCAGGGGAAAATAAACAATAAAAACCTATAAATTAATCAAACGTTCCGGCGCGGTGGAAACTATTTTTTAATTTTAACATGTAAATGCGTATCCGGGACCCCCATGTTCCACGGCCTTCTCACGCAATGCGATCCGTTTCGGAGAGAGAAAAAAATATTTTTCGTTTTTTTTTTTTTTTTTCCATCAAAAGAGTCGAAAATAAAAACATAAACCCGATGATTGTGCCGACTGCGGATCCGTCGTGTCGACAAGATTAACGCGTTACACTGACTAAACGAAGATAACTTCACGGCGATAATGAGCGTATTTACATAAAGCGATATACACGTTTCTGAGAAATAACGAATGCCCGGTTAAACAGCACAGAAAACAAACTTTTAGTAACTTTCAGTAATATTTCGAGAAAAAAAAAACAACAAAAATCACGCGCCATTAAAATGTAAAAATATAATGTAATTATCGAGCGTCCGGTAAGACGGTGATATTATTATGCAACGATCGGGCAAACACTATTCTCGTTTGAAAACACGAAAAAACTCCATAAAACAAGACGTTTTATGATCGAATGATCGCAGTATAACTGACGGATAAAAGGTCGTCCCTTTTACGACAACGACGACGGTGGGTACACACGTGTAAACGCGGAAAACCGAGAGGGTTTCCGATCCCAAAAGGTCCGCGGAGAATTACGTATTGTGTCTGTGACGGTTTTTTTTTTGCGGCTGCGAAATCGGGTATTTTTCATCGGCGATACCTAGTTTTCAACTCTTTAACGACACACTTAATTTCTACAAACGATCGTCCGTGACCCGCGAGACACGAGTCTATCGGTGGAAGATTGAAAAAAAAAAGAAAAAGAAAAAAGCACGTTATATTGTTGTTTAGAAATAATAATAACTGATAATCATCTCGAGTCGACTTTTATAATCTGACGGCAATATTGAATTCTGAGTGTTGCTCGTGTTCCACGAGTCGTCGTCACGTTCGTCGTTCTAAATACGTCGGGAATTTTTGACATTAGTTTTATTTTTTTTTTCTGTTTTTATAACTTCTCGCACGATTTCTCGTGGCATAAAATACTCACTTCACGATTTTTGCCAAAAGAAAGAGAATAAAAATGATAAACGTGTGTCTTATTCAAAGACGATAAATAATAAAACGAATAATAATAAAATGTAATATATAATATTATTATACATACGGTACGTGTATGAACCGCATTTTCATTACGCATAATAAACATGCCGGTGTGCTACTGACGCCCGTGGCGTTCCAACACCGATACAAATATGAAATAAAAAATATATTACATGTACCTACATTTACGTATACACGTGTGTGTGTGTGCGCGCGTATATATAAAAATGCTTATCTCGCGCGGTAACTGACAGGTATACAAAAATTGCCCCAAAGGCGTCGTCGTCGGTTTCTAATGTTTCTATACACCGCGCCGGCGTGGTTCATCGAGCGAGAGAGAGCACGATTTTTCCTTCTTTTATTTTTGCTCCGGTTTCGTGTTTACCTTATTTCACGTCCGTCTGTGACACAATGACTAATGCGTTGATTATGTAAATATGCACACACACACACACACACTGTAGTCTCTTCGGGTTCTATTTATTTATTTATTTTTTATGTATAACGCTCCTGTACACACACACACACACACACACACTATTTTATTGTAAGCGCGCTCGAGACTATTTCCGATGGGGGAAAAAAAAATTTAATAATAATTGCTATAATAGTCTCGTTTTATTGTACTGTTGCAGGTCGCATATTGGAATCGTTGGCGGCCCGAGGCGTGGGACTGTATCCGGCGCTGGGTTTGCCGCTGCAGTTGGCGGCCCAGCAACACAAACCGGCCAGCGTCTCGTCGACCAGTCCGCGGTCCAGCCCCGAGAATTCGGCACCGTCTTCGCCCACGCAAAAGGTAATTGTTTCGAAGCTGATTCGCTAAATAAACTCGCGTTTAATCCGAGATTTCGAGGGAAAAAACAACCGTACCCCCCGGTCCCGAGTCTCAAGCGCCGCCACAGTCCCGTCACGCGCGATGACGCACCGCAAATATATACTTTTCGCTAGTTTTCTATTGTCCGGACGTAAAAACGTATAACGTCTGCGCATGTGTGTACGATGGGTACGCCCGTGCTTTATTGCAGACGGATCTTGTTAGTTTTTTAAAAGCAGCGCTCTCTGCGACTTATCGAGAAACGTTTCTCTCTCTCTCTCTCTCCGCGTCGAAACATCGCAGTATACATACGTATACTCTACCAATCGATAGCTTTTTGTTTATCTCGCGACAACTCTACTACACGCGCATACGTACGTACGTTGGTACGCGCAGCCGTGTACGGCTTTCCTCGAAAAGTTGTAACTCTTACGCCTACGTAATACGCGTGTGCGGAAAAGAAGAAAGGAGGGATCGGTGAAAAGGGCAGACGGAGAGCGCGGAACGAGGCCGTGGCCGACGATAACCCTCGTTGAAAATTGACTTATGGAAAAACGATTTGTACCCACATGTGTATTATATACGTACGCGTACATACAATATTATGAAAACGCGCGCGATTGAGTTCAAAACGGCTGCAGAAACAAGTGAACCCCGTTCGTCTCGCCTGCCTGCACACGTCGTCGTCGTCGTCGTCGTCGTCCCTATCCTCGTAAGACCTTGTCCGCGAGCATTAAATATGTATATATAAAAATATTTATACGAGTATACGGAGTATGCACTACAGTCTACGGGACACAGAGAGAGAGAGAGAGACCGCCGACAAATATATTCTACATATAATATAGTTCACCACAAATCCTATTGAAACGCCAAAGAGTTTATTGATCTTATTGCCTCTCTATATATAATATATAATATGCGCGCCGTATGTCAGTCGCATTACAGTCGCATATATGCCAAGCGCGATATACTTATGCGTGCGTTTATATATAACTATACGTTTAGATTATATATTTACTCGAATAATGAATATATATTCTATTTATTGCGTGAGGCGTGTCCAGTCGCGCGCGGAGGAGCTTTCGGAAACCATCGGAGACGGCGATAAGGAGGTTCGACCGAATAATAATAATAAAAAAAAAAAAATCTAAAAAATACCACAAAATAATTACAATGAAATTATCATAATTACCCCGAAGAAGCGGGGTCTTATTATAACGACTGTGCGACGGAGACAACGACGCCTCGGGAATTTGATATGTGTTTGTGTGTGTACTGTATTATAACACGCCGAGATAAATACCGAAAAAATGTGTGTGTGTGTGTGTGTGTGTGTGTGTGTGTGTGTGTGTGTGTGCGAGCGCGCGCGCGCGCGCGTACATCACACTTAAGGATCGGCCAACATTAGACAAGGCGTAGTGCGACGACGACGAGAGCCATTAAACGTTTCGGTATTGTGTGCAAATCGGCTCTAGAAAGCCAACGGAGAATAATGGGTGTGCCGCGTACATTTTATGTTTGTGAATATAAATGTGTATGGAAAGAAAAAAAAAATTAAAAATTAAATATTAAAAAAAAAAATAAAAAAAAATAGTGTGATTGTTGTATAGGTTAGCCTACAAACCGCGCGTGAATATTAATGCGGTACTTATTGCGCGCGCGCGCGGAACCTATAATATTATCTATACACATTATCTGTAGGTATTTTATATACGTATGCGATTGTGTTATGAGTTTGGAATCGACAATATAATAAAATGACGTGTGCTCGGGCCGAGCGCATCATCGTCGCGACGTCTACGTATATAATATATATTATAAAATGTATTACGCGATAATATTGTATAACTGACACGGTTCGCGCGCTCGCGCGCGCGCCGATATTCTAATTTATCGCACCCTCGGCGCGGCTATAATCGACCGATTCGCGACGACGATGTTCTAGAGAAACAAACCGCGTACGATAAACGTCAAAATCGTCGTATTTTTATAAGCAAACGGCCGTGTCGCGCGATTGCGAATTTCATCGACCGTTCGTATTAGTATACAACGCGAGTACAACTTTCGTCGCATCGTATAGGTAAAAACGGGCGAGCGCGCGCGCGCATCGTAATAGCCTTCGCGCGATATAAATCTTTATTTTATACATTATGGCGTATACGTACCGAATTCGTCGTCGTCGTCGTCGACTACACATTTTACCGTCGCACATTAATAAATACACGTTTCGTATATATAAGAACAATAATCAGAAACGAATATCGTCGTGCCGTATATAATACCTCTCTACCTAATAAATAATAAATTATATGTAGACAAAATGGAAAACGTTTGTCATCGCGTCGTTAATAATATCCCCCTCAGCGTTTCCGCCGCCGCCGCCGTCTTCGTCCTTTCCTCCTCTCGTCCTTCCCCGCCTACTCCTCCTCCGGCGCGCGCGACTTCCATCTCGATTTTTTTCGCGAAATTTCAATTTATTATTACTACACACACCCCGTGCCCACAACGAGCACGACACGTGCGAGGCAGCAATAATAATAATACGAGTATACAGTGATCCTTCGACGTTGTCATCGTCGTCAACTCGTCCGCCGCCGCCGCCGCCACCACCGCCGTGTTGCACAACTTGTATTTTATACGGCGATAATACACGTGTGATAATGTTATGCATTATACGGGTGTACGTACACATAACTCGCACACGCCTATGTGTGTGCGCGCGAGGGTCATGACGCGCGTAAATTTATTTCAGAATAATTTTTTCGCGAATAATGATGCAAATCGACGACTGCGGCGGTATGGTGGCGGGTCCGCGGGGGTCCCCATTAGCCTACGCCGCGACGGGCGGAGAGCGAAAAATTTACCGCGTCTAGAATAATAAAAAAAAATAAAAATATATTCCAAACGAACGGCAGAAAAAAAAAAAATAGCAAGAACAATAAAAAAATAAAAATACCCATGTATGCGTACAAATAATATAAACGCATAGCCAAACGAAACGACAATAAGATTTTATGACGTTTTCACGAAGGGCGTTCGCATCACGGACGATTTCTGCCTTCGTCGCGCGATTCGTAATCATTTATTCTCCGCTCGAATTTTACCCCACCACCGCGCGAGACACACTCGACTATTTCGAAACGCGCCCGCCCGGGTTTCGTCGAAAATAGAGCGAGAGAAAATTTCCAATGATTTTTCACTTACTACCCGCGCGGATATAATGGCAGGTACGCGAAATTCGTCGTCGTATATAATAATACCGTGTGCCGTCTTCTCGAGATTTCTCATATTATCCTCCCCGAATACGAGCGCGCGCGCGCGCACACACACACACACACACCCGAATAGAATATTACCCGCGTGTCACGGTTTATGATTTACCGACCTAAATGTATATGACGGTTAATAATTTTTCCGGCGCTAGCGATATCGTACGATTTTCGTTCTACCCGCCGCTCCGCTACTCGGGTCGGGCGAAAATTTTGTTTCGACGAGAAAACTCACACACACACGCAGATCGCTATCGAGTTTATACGTTCTTGTTTGTGCGTGTGTGCCGTCCCGCAAACCGGAACGGGATCGAAATATGTTATTATACAATAATACGTATATCGTCGTAAATGATCTTATTATTTCCATTCGTTTTGCCCCGTTTTAATTATCACCGCGATAATTACCACCCAGTCGCCGCTTGTCCGCGGCATTAATATCACTTTATATCGTGTGCATAACGGACGAATTATACACGTCCGCGTATGATATATTATTTTCGTACGTACACGCGTCGTACACACAGGCCGTCGTCGTCGTTCCGGCCGGTTGACCGCTGCCGCAGCGTCGGCTCTAATACGTTAGCGCCCGAAAAAAAAAAAAAAACTACACGTGTTTTGTACTTACGACGAATAAACGACGTGTTCGCGTTTATCGTCGTGCGATTAAACGGTTTCTGCCGGCAACGAACGCTGTCGAAACGATTTGAATTATCAAAATTATGCGCGTCCCGAACAATGCGATTTGCACATTTATAACGGCTTATTGTTTCGCGTATTTTTTGTGCGCAGTAGTAGCTGTACAACGCGGCGGCGACGGCGCGGCGGCGTGTATAAACTCGGATATCGGGATAGATAGGGCGTGCACGTCGCGCGGCTCGCAGCGAAATTCGCGTGCCAACTCTCCGCGCGAATTCGAAAAAAAAAAAACTCTCCGAGACCGCGTATACCGACTATAATAAATGACTTAATTATAACCGCCGTAAAACGTCCGGAAATCCGATACGCTCGGCGCATATACCTGTAGATTACACACACATATATATATATGGAGGTACTCGGTATATACGCGCACTCAAGTCTTAAACACATAACGCGTAGATATCATGTACAACTGTGTGTTAATAATGTCGTGGCGACAACATCAGCTGCTCGACGAAAATACCGACGCGTAACCGCCGGGCGCCGCACGTCGTCGTCGATCGTGTGTTTTACGTGTAAATACGCGCGCGGAAACATACCGCGCGAACCAATGTGTGGTAATTAATATGGAAATAGAAATGCAAACCATCGGTCTCGATGTTTAAATTCGAAATAAATATACGATAAATATAATATGCGTCAGCGGAAAATTATCGTATGGGGAAAAAACTCTCTTATACGGGTTTTCGGTGTGCACACGATATTATGCACGAAAATTAATATCGTTTACGTCAAGTGCACGGGAGAGAACGTACATTATTAGGACAACCTATAATAATATTATAATATAATTAATTATACACGTCATGACCGACCGATACGTCGTGGTCGTCGTCGCGTCGGCTGAAATGCGGGCTCGTTCTCCGACGGTTTTGCGCAGCACGAGCCGTCGATTTTGCAAAATACGTACGCGTTTTACGCGCGCATCCTCGGCGCACTAAAGCCCGCTGGCCATATACGAACGGACACGTCATGACGCGGAAACGTAAGGATACGTTTAGCAGCGATCTTTGATCGCGCCGCCGGATGAGTTTTCCACGTTAAACGGTTAAAACGACTTTTAAAACGAGTAATTTTTTTTTTTTATAACTCCCGGCTAGTGTTGTTTGTTTCCACCTTTTTTGCTCTTGAATTTACAATTTGAGACAGAGAGATAGACCCTGTGTCAGTGATTCTATGTGTGTGTGTGTGTGTGTTTGTGCTCGCGCATATGCTTCCAGACGAATAAAATAGAATCCGAAATAAAAACACACTCGTTACACTTTGGAAAAAAAAAGAAAAATATCGGGGTAGGAGGCGCGCGCGTCGTATATCCGACAAACGTATTGTTATGCGTTCAATCGTCGGATAGTTATAGTTGTTAAATTTTAATTGATATTAAAACACACCTATTATACGTAGTACTTGTTTAACACTCGTTGTTGCAGATTGCACAATTTAAATTTTACGAGTTTCACAAAACGGTTTAGTTTCACACTCGCGTTGTATAATATTATTTTCACCAGCCGATTTTTAATTTATTATTATATTTTTATACGCATAAAGCATACGCAAACTACAATTATAATAATAAAATCATGAAATCCGCTAACAGAAAAATAAAATACCACGAAATTCTTATGGCCGCTGGTTATTATTGAACCGAGACGCGTTCGCTGTACGGCGGCGGAGCATAATCTTAACCCATATAATATATATTATATTACTTGTATATATACGACTGAAACTCGATTTCACAAGCTATACGACGACTTTGTTTAAATACCGTTCGGCAGCGTAAAATCAACGATTTTCCACTGACGGACACGATTTATTTTATGTTAATACTATTTATACCATATAATATGCAAAAATATCATCTTCGGTGGGGTCTTTTTATCCGCGTTTACGACTTACGAATACATACGTAATATATACGCGTTATCGTAATTCGATATTAAATATAAATTTTTTTGTTTTCGTCAAGTCCAACGGACGGGACGTCGAGGGTTTCGAACTAACGAAACGCCGCCGTTGGATTGCTCTATTCCTTTCGACCGATATAAAATCGTACGTCAAATAATTATTAATTATAAAAATCCCAACACACGCGAACGTAAATATCAATATACGTATACACACATATAATAATGTTTCACACACGCGTTATGTTTTAACATGTTACTTTACGGCGCATATTATTATACCATATTATAATGATTAAATACATAATATTATAATGATTTACCGGCGGCGGCGGCGGCGGCTGCGCGCGGTGGCTAAGCGGCGATTGTCAGACGCGAGATTGACATTTGACCCCGGAGTTTTTCGCCAATATACACCCGTCACGTAATAAAAACTACCGCCCGGCGTTGTCGGTAGCGCGCAATAGCGCGGTGGTTGGTTGTTCCACTCGGTGCCGTTAGCGCGGTTCGACGTCCATCAATATATCTCAGGCCAAAAACTTTCTAATTTTAATATTTATTTTTTCGGTGTGTGTGTTAAACGTGAAAAATAATAATGACCCGATATGCATAATAAGTGTATATATATACGTAAATATAACGCACACATATATATTTTACACGCCCGCGCGGAGAAATACGAGAATAGTCTATTTGTATAAATGTGCGTACATAACGCGAGCATGTAATCGCTCGTAGTAATCTTTCTCGTTTATATTAAGCATTTCGCACCACTACCGGTTTCTATGCGGTCCTTGCGATCCGTCGTCGGTGGCGGGCGTCGTCGTCGTCGTCGCTCTCGTTTGTACGGGTGAAATACACGGTCTAAAGGTGCCACGGCGCCCGCGGCGACGACGATCCGTCGATCGGGGTCGTATCGGACGCGACAAACTAATAGAAACGTTATTTCGATCCGCGCGCGCCGATTCATATAGTGCGCGCGACGGGCTTTTTTTCATATACATACGAGTATACGCATTAAGTGTACACGATCTATCGTTCTAGGAAATAGATCTCTCGTTTCCCGCGTGCGATTGCGGACGGCGCGGCGCGGCGTACCAGAACGCGTCAGAAATCGTTGTCGGCCACGTCGAAATGATTGATATTTCACGTTGCTAGAGGAGTAGTGTAGTGTAGTGCGTCGTTAGAGTGCAAAAAAATGAGAAAAACTCGTCTACTAGTAGACCGCCTTCGATAAGATAATGACGCGCGGCCCATAGGTATCTCGACCGCCGCCGCCGCGCCGGTCCGTTTTGCATTTTAAACTCGGACGTTTCCGCATACGAAATCCGATAATCGATGCGTGAAAAAACCAGTTTGGACAACGGACCCGCGGAATCGAATTTTCTTAATACGTATTATTATATGTTTCGCGGGTATGACACGTCGCACACTGTAGCACGCTCGTGTTTTTCGAAAATACGAACGCGCCATGAATATGACGTGCTCGGATACGTATATTGTTTATTGTATAATGTGCTGCCGTATAATCGTGTGGGCAGACGCGAAAACGTCTCGACGACGAAATTCGTTTTTCTCTTTTGTACACCGTAAAATGTCAAAATATTCCGCCGAGATACGTGTATAAACGTAATGTGTCGTAGTTTGTGTGTGTGTGTGTGTGTGTGTGTGTGTGCATTAAAATTTCGAATTCAAAACATACACAGTTATACTACCTGCGTTTGGTATTTCTGTTGTTTTTTCATTTCTGTTTTTTTTTTTTTTTTTGTCGTTCACGTTATAGGTGAACCTGTAGCGAGATTCTGTTTTTATTTAACGTACCGTACACATGATTATACTGTTCTCGGTAAATATTTTTTGACAACTGAAGTAATAATAATAATACGCGACGTTTGAATCAGCTTATTTTTTTTATTTTTTTTTTTGAACTCTCGGCGGCGCAGCTCGCCTAACAATGGCTACGGCCATCACCGATCCCCCCCCGTATCATTATTACGAACAAATTTTTAATTAAAAACAATTCACGGTGCGTTCTACGAAAGTCACTATTGTTTCGGATGAAAAAAAAAAAATCAAACCGTTCGTACTTGTACGCGTTATTGTAATAATGTTTGTGTACCTACGCGCGGTATTTCGATCAAAACGGCGATGGCGTGCGGCGCGCGTCGGAGGCGGCGGCGGTGGCGGCGACGTAATGGCACGCGCATGCGCGACCGGGCGTGCTAATAAATCTCTCATTTTCGCAATACGTGTAAAAATTGCGATTCAGATTTCGCGAAAATCCTTGATCTACAAGTGCGCGCGCGCGCGCGCACTACTGCTCTACGCGCATGTTATATCGGTTACGTGAACAATGAACATGACCTTATATACATTTCACAAAAAAAAAAAAAAAAAAAGGACAGAAGGAGACAAAAACGTATTAAAAAACAACGCCGCGCGACGTTTCGTGTTTTCCGTTCGGAAATTCAAATCAGCGCTTAAAGACCCCCGCGCGACTCTCTGGACTAGAGGCGGTGGTGTCCATAATATTTGCGAAATCATAAATAAATTTGGCAAAATAGCGACCGGGCCATGCCGCACAGCGTATATACCTACGCGCGTACACATACATACGTATAAATGTAAATAGGTACGCCGAAAAAAAAAAGAATAATAACCTTTGTCTATCTTCTATTAGAATCTGCAATTATTCAAGTACATCCGCGTTTTGGAACTGCACAAGTTCGCATTGTAATAATACGCGTTTATTTCATATATATATATTTGTTTTTTTTCGTTATTCCTTCACGTCGAATCCCCCCGTGGTTTTGGATTTATTATTACTTCTTTTTTTTTTTCTTTTTTTTTCACAACACCGCGGCCGTGTGTATTCCTTTCGCCGCCGCCGTCTCCGCCGCGCGTTTATTGTTTCGCATACAGCAGACGCGTAAATATATATATATACACACACACGTAGGTATAAACTATATGATAAATATATAAAGGTAATAATAAAAAAAAAAAATACAACGTATACGCGCGTATATTACAATAATAATACGCGCATCGACGAATTTCGTTCCCTGCGGGAGGATAAAAAAAAAAAAATTCAAATTATTTTCGCGCGGTGCGTCTTCCCGCCGCCGCGCCGCCACCACCACCACCGATGAATGAAACATTACCCCTTTCCGCAAATACCCGTTCTCATTATAATCGCGCACCGGGCAGGTGAAAAAACCTAACTATTTTTATTTTTTTTTTCCTCGGGAACTCGTGGACATAAAAAATTATGCGCATACTCGTATGCGTTCGAATAATAAATAGATCCGTTATTCACCCCGAAAACATAAAACGAGAATGTATAATAATAAATAATAATATTTTCGCATTTAATTCCGGCGTAATTACAACCACTATATAGGTACCTACCTACCTACCTACTGCCGCCGCAGCAAAAGTCTCTCTCTCTCGTCTCCACTGCCTCTATACCGCCGCTACTGCCGCCGCCGCCGCCGGCCGTCCCCGTGTGAATCGTATGCAAATGATTTCGTTATGCCGAGCACACGCTGTGTGCAGTACAGTGTATGGTAGTCGTCGTAGGTATATAACTGCCGTACGTCACGAACGTTGTTGCCGTCCATTGTTGTGAAAAGGAACGACGACGACGATTGCACAATCTCGTAATAATATTCTTATTCGGCTCTTATCCGCGAGTGAAATGCGAAAAATCCAATACGCGCGTACAAGTGTTATGTACACAACGTACGTCCGCCTTACGTATTCTACGATGCCGAGTCGCCGCCGCACTAATAATAATACATTATAACGTATCCATCGTCGTCTAATGTAGCCGTCTTTGTCCAAATTATTACGCGAATATACGAGTACGAATAGCGTTTATGCGTACAACATAATATTATATCGCGCGCATCGACATCAAATATATACGATATACATATACAGTCAACTCGCGATATAACGAATTTCAAGGGACCGAGAAAAAAATTCGTTATATCGAAAGTTCGTTACATCGAAATTCGTTTTATCAAGAGAATATACCAATTGAATTCGTTATAACGAGAGTTATAGCATTAAAATCAGAGATTCCAAACATTTCAGCATAACTTTTAGCTTTTTCTTTGATTAAAATACCACTCACGGGAATATTTTGCTGCCTAACATGATTGAACCAAGTGAATAAACATGTATCTTATCTTAATTAAAATTAAAAATTCGTAATAGAAAGCTCCAAATTTATAAAAATTCGTTACATCGCGAGAGTTTTGATCAAAAACGCTTCGCTACATCGAGGGGACCAAAATACATTACATTTGTTCGTTATACCGCGATATTTTCAAGGGACCGGTAGTTTTATTCGTTATATCAAGATTTTCGTTATATCGAATTTCGTTATATCGCGAGTTGACTGTATCATCTGATTGGCGCGGGCGTTGTGGGATTCGTTCTCTTTAAACTCCGAGTTAATATTTTTATATTTTACGCTCGTTTTTAATATCAAATAATAATAACACGGTAATAGTAAATAGTTTTAATAACAGTCGTGCCTATGCAGTGCGATGACTGTGACGAGTGTGTGTATAATATATGTACATGTATATGTATATACGAATTCGGTTTATTATCTCTTCGCCGTATCGTCTTGGGCACGTATATGTTTTAATGACGGGGGCGCACGAGTACGTGGTTCCCTTTCCGCGAGTATTAGGTACTTCCGTTCTCCGAGATTTTGTTCTGAGAAAACGTGTTAACGTACAAGTGTATGTGTATGTATGTATTTGAACGTTCGTACTCGTCGGGTTATTAAAAACTGCACAATCATAACACAACGATAAATTAACAGTGCATAATATATAATATAATATACGCGTTATCGCCTCCTTTCGAATACTATCTGCCGTTAAACGTACATTTAATTACACAAAACGAAATATTATCATACATACTTACCACAATAGCATTATAAATAAGTAGATGGAATTGTTCGCAACGGAGAGTACGATTTAAACACACGCGCTATGCGTATAACACGCGCGTCTTAGACTCGCGAGAGTTTTTATTGTATTAATTGAAGTTTTCTACGGTGCACGCGAGAGTCGGACACAGACAGACCTCCTAGCATTAATTAAAAATTATAAAATAAAAAACGTTCGAATATTATACGCGTATTACACAGTGTTATTACAGTCGCTCGTTGAACGATTAACAAACGATAATGGAAACTAATCGCGATATAGCTATACAACGACGTAATAATAATATGCACTATAGAATTCAAACGGAAAATATATATACGTATTTCAGCGGCGGCGTGCTATATCATCATCATGTATACGAAATTTTCACGTTTTAAACGTTTTTTTTTTTTTTTTTTTTGCTGTTCGCAATATATTTTTAGCATCGTTTTAATTTTATAATTGCTTTCTTTCTTTTGCAGCACGCCTCGCCGTCGGTTATCGTACCCTTGCCACCGGCCCACAGGGACACGTCCGGTACCACCGCTGCGATGACGTCACTAGGCATTCAGACCCTGTCGCCGCACTCGGCAGTCACCGCGCCGCTGACAGTGCCGACGCCGACCTACACCAATGCCCAAGGTCAGTGAATTGGAAATAAATAAATAAATAAAATAGTGTCTTGCGAAAATAAAATCTCCTCCGGCCGCGCGCGCGCGACGCGGTCGCAAAGGACGTTTCGCGTTGCGCAGGGTTTTGCGTTAAACAATTTGTCGTCGGGGTTTTGTTTTTTTCTCTTTCTCTCTCTCTATATATTTCTCTATTTCTTTTGGCACAAGAAATGCGACGGGCCTATAATATAACCTCGATACCGGTGCGCGCGCAACCACCCCCTCCTCGTGCCCCTCCCCGTCTCTTTCAGGCCCGTCTATTTCGGTGCGTGCGAGAGACGGTCTTTTTTTCCGTCCGGTATTTGTGTCAAACCAACGGCCAAAAGCCGCATCTCGCAAATGTCGTGTTTTTCAAACAATGCGGGAAATGCGTGCGCGGCAGCACCGCTGGCCGCGCGCAACCGCTGGCCGCGCGCGAAGGTTAAATACCGTAGCGCCTTTTCGCCCTTTTATTCAAAAATAAATCCCAAAAGATCGATGAACCCGAGGAATCCGTCCGTATGCGTGCGGATTTTAACGCGGTTTCGCGCGCGTCTTTTATTTTAAACCTTGGCGGACGAACGGATTTTCAGCTATTCCATACCGACGCGATGTTTCCCACCGGCGCGCGGGCGATATAACCGTATTTAATGAGTGCCCCGTAGTACTCGCCGCCGCAGCGGTTATCACGTGAAATCGTACGTATTTACATTGTACACGACGACGTCGTCGAGGAAAAAAAGAATACAGAAAAAAATATCATCAAAACGCCGCCGCCGCGGCTCGGGCGCGTCGAAAAATCTGATCGTTTTCATCGGATTCATCGCGGCGCGGCTCGCAGGGGCGGACACCGAGGGCTGTAAAAAATAAATAACATTCGACTAATTACGCGTCTGAACGTGAACGATAGGTACACTTTTATAACGCGTCATTATGCGTATATTATAATATACCCGCGCGTACGTGCGACAGACGAAGTCCGCGTTGTATACGGCACTACGAGGAAAAAAAAAAACCAATTGGGTTTTTTTAACTCGTTTTTTATGTTATTATATATTTTGTGTTTGTATTGGAGATCCGTATCGGCGGCGGCAGGGTCGATTTGAAAATTATGGGCAATTGGTCCGGAGCGTAATAATCCCACGTGGGAAACGCGCGTTGTATTTACACCCCGGTAGAAAAAAAAAAAGAGACCCAAACAGCTATATATATATTATATACGTGTATATAATATATATGTGTGTACATTATATATGGTACGATGACGATATCGTAGTAACGTACTTAAATGCGCTCGGTTAAGTTTCCACAAAAATGCGAGAAAAACGATATACCGCGCGTAACCCGATGCCTTTGTCTGACGCGTGTAATCGTCGATTGTTTTCTACACGAACCTTTTTCTCTCCCTCCTACTTCAAGGGTGTTTCTTCCCTTTCGTTTGGATTTTTTTTCTTTCTTTTTTTCTTTTTTTTTTATTATTGTTCATTCTCACCAAAGATTCGCAACGGTCTTTTCTCTTTCTTTCTCTGCCGCTCTCCCGCTCTCTCTCGGCTCTGGTTTTCGCGTACATTATGCACACGTTGAAAACCCTTTCGCTCTCGACGATGTCGCGTTTCCTGTATAGATAAACATTTATTTTTATTCTTAACAACGTGTTCGAAACGGTTTGTTTCCTCGCAACTCGTCGTGCCGATGGCGTGAAATTTGTATTATGTAAAGAACGCATCAATTGCTTGCATTTCTTGTAGGCTCTTTTCGTTGTCGTTATCGTCGTCACAGTAAATATGTATACATTAGCCTATAATACGGCATTTGTATCAATCTAAATTTATTAATAGAACCAGTTTAGAGCAATAAAGACCAATTGCCGTTTGTCCAACGTCGTTTCCTCTTAACCCATTCGGCAGACGAAGGGGAATATATATATATATATATGTGTGTGTGTGTGTATGTTATATATGTTATATGTATATGTATATACTCGAAAAAATAATAATAATAATAATAATAATAAAAGATGAAAACAGTAATTGTGAGGGAAAAAAAGAAAGAATTCGTAGACGATGAAAAAAAAGTATTTATTAATAAAGAGTTTAACGCGCATATGCGGGACTCGACAATTTAGCAATCAAACACAATAGCTCGTTTTAATGAACCGCTTTTCGGACGATTTACTAGTTGCCCTTAGGTTCTATGTGATTGAGGTTAAACCGATTTTATTCAAATCAAAACCCGGTCAAACTAGATCACATTATGACCATTATGTACGCATATATAATGCTATAAATCTTTACAATTTCAAAAAAACATTCACTCGTTAAATGCACTCAAGCAAATTAGTTTTAAACGATCATTGATTACTATTACTGCGCTCTCGTATATTAAAATCACAGAATATCGTGGCTATAAATTAATGTTTTCACTTTACGAAACGCTATAAAATCGAATACAAAGGGATGCGATATTATTACCAATAAGTGTATTCGACGGCGACGTTCGTAATATGTCTTTTCGTTTTTTTTTTTTTTTTTCATTATTATTATTCAATAATAATATAGTATATTATACCAACATTAAAATTTACACAGCGTCACTGTTTTGAATAACGTTGGAAAAATTCAATTCATTAGTAAATAGTTTTATTTTTTTACACGACAGACCTCAGTGACTAATAAACACTAATTGTTCACTTTGTCGTCAAGGAATCTAAATTTGTGCGGCACGATCTTCCGTACAAATAATTAAACGTACAATGTCGAGAGATCCTATGGTTTCTGACAAACAAACAAAAATAAAAAAAAAAAAAAACACAACAATAAAACACTCGGCGAATTTGTTTAACAAATGTCTGGTTATTTTTTCTCTTTTTGTATACGCGTGAAAAAAAAAAAAAAAAATTCAAGAATCTCGAATGAGGTGTTCGATGATAATATTTTTAGATTTCATGTTTTCTCTGTTACGTAGTAAATCACATTATCGTCAGCCAAAAAAATAAAAAATAAAAAAAACAATAACGTACCTATATTATTTCACAACCCCGTGCAAACGTTAAAAATACTTGTTTACGAAGATATTATTCTTTTCTAATCAAACTAAATGAATCACAAAGTACAATAGAAATTGTGATTTTTCAAAATATATGAAAAAAAAAAAAACATTTATAAATATCGTTCGCTCCATACGCGATATGTAATTCATGTATAATATACATGCGCGACGTGAATTGCTTAAATTTATGTACTACACACGAGCGCAGAGCAGGTACATAAGATATTATAACATTTATAATAATAATATATACAATAATGTAGTTTACCACAAACTATCATTTACATGTCGTCCTGCGGGACAACCCTGCGTGAATTAAAATCGAGCGAGTGTAAACAGACACGGGAGGGGCGCAAAAAAAAAAAAGGACACGCTTGTCACTCATTCAACAGGAGTTTTTATGCCATTCCTGCGTTTTCTCCCCAAAAAAAAAACACGCGCATTTATATTTTTATGTAACACGTGTATTAGAGTCCCTTATTCACCCTCAAAGCGCCACCGGCCGCCGCCAACACCGTTCCGGTGCGTGTGTAACCGCACGAGGGACAACGACAAACTCACCGCGATGTATCGTTCTTTCGGCTATTGTTTCAAGTGCTGGCGGTGATCTTTGAAAAAAAATAAAAATACAAAACAATAACGGACATATTTATATAAACAATGGAGATTTATCGAAATTCCCCCCCCCCCCCCCCAGTGGCATCGGGCCACGTGTTTGGGTTATTCGACGCGTTTTTCATCAGCCTTAAGAAAACAAACGACTTGGTTATTATAATCGATCGATAAAAAAACTCCCATTTTTGTCTACGACTATTTTTTTCGTGTTTTCTCCGATTTACTCAATGGTTAACTACGGCTATCACACACACACACACACATATCAGACCGTCATCGTTGTTGTGTTCGAAACAACAAAAACAATATTCGACGGATTTGTTATGTATTTCAGTATGTCGTACACAGATAAGAGACAAAAGCAGAGAATCCGCTGATGTGTACCTATTTTATATTATATATACAACGACGAGGCAATAAAAAAAAAAAACACTTGTCCGGGTTTATTAGAATGATAAATTTTTAAATGACGTCAGGACAGAGAATTTATACATATTACACTCTTCTCTACACATAAGCTCGTGTGTGTGTGTGTGTGTGTGTGTGTGGATTATAATTGTAATGTGTTCGCGTGATTCTAATTCGAGTGGCTCGGGTAAATAATGATTTTTTTTTCGCATCTTCAGTATACCTGTACTGCGGCGAGTCGAAGATAATGTTGTGATTTCTCGCCTCTCTACGCCTCGATTTCGCGGGTTATATTTTTTAGACATTACCGTCACGAACGGCCGTCGTCGTCGTTGTTGCTATTATTATTGTTATTAGCAGAGATAGGTATAGAATTATATGTATAGAAGAGAGAGAGAGAGAGAGAGAAAAAAACGGTAGAACCGACCAAATATATTATATTATTATACGCGGCGTTAATTAAAAAATGTCACGTTAGGATATTTTTTGCGCACGTACGTATCCACGCATGTGCGCGGGCTCCTGTTTTATAAATAATAATATTATTTATTATATCGCACTAAAGCCCCGAAAGAATAATAAAATGAAAAAATAAACCGTAAAGAAAAACACATTCTTCACGTCCTTGTCGTCGTCCGGCACGTATTTGCCGTCGCCACTGTAAATACGTAATATCTATACAGTAAAAAGTACAGCTAATAATTGTTAATAGATGAAAATAATAACTCGCGTGGCGTACTACGTATAAGGCGTAGGTTAGCGCGGGCTCGCGATGACCGGTGAGTGTTTAATAATATTCGGTTAATATGCTGTACAGGCACGTCGCCTCGGAGACCCGATTCGGGTCAAATTTGTCGGATACCTGCGACCGACGTGTTATAATAAACGTTAGTAACGAGTGGTGGAAAACCAAGTAGATCAGGAAGACTTAACAATATGACATTTCGACCGTTTCGACGGCTATACTCCTGTTCGAGCAAACCAGCGAATTTTTGAAACGTCCAACCATAACATTTTATGAGAATATATAAGTTCGCTCGCACGCGGGTGGTAACTCGTCATTTATCTCACTTTGTAGAGACGTTCATCTCCTGTTTGGAGGATCCCGCCGATTCGAATCGCGCAAGAAAATGTATTAATTCGCGTAAAAAGGTAACGAGAAAAAAAAAAAAATTAAAAAAATACGTCGCAGCAACAGCGCATAAAACCGTAATATTATTATTATATTAACATTATTGTTGTACAATAGACATGTGTATAATATTATATACGCATAGGTGTATTCGCCATTGTCGCGCGGAGAATTATATATACTATATTATCGTACACGCGCGCGCAGGACAACGACGACAATAAAAACTAGTAGCAAACACAAAGTCCTCCTCACATACCGCCGTCAACGAGTATTCGTGTATACATACACACATACACACAATAATATGTGAATACGTTATATTATTATGTAGGTATTATAATGTATCATCACGACCGCGTTTACAATGCGCGAGCTTAAACCTTTGCGCTCGTCTCCGACTGGGTTTCGATATTACAATGTGATATTCGAACGCGTGGAGCGCATACGCTGTATTATAATATAGTATACCTGTTTAAATACACACGCCGAGTCCGCGGATCGAGAATATTGTTATTATTTAGATCGAGCGTTACGGTTTGAACGATGTTATCTGGCGATTTTTCTTCTCCTGGCCGGTGGCGGCGGCGGCGGCGGCGACGACGACGACGAAAGACCACGTTTTCCGCAATCCGCGACACCTACTTTTCATATATTATTATGTATTCGTGAATTAAAAAATAAAAAATAACGAGAAAAACAATTTACTGTCCCCGCGCTTGTTTACAAATGTTGTAAAAATATTATTTTCATTGGTCAGAAGAACGTTTTTTGGAGAAAGCCGACGCGTTTTTCGAGTGTGAAAAAACATGTGAGTTTTGTGTTTGAATAGTTTTATATTTTATGACAAGGGCGGAACACGATATTTTTTCTCTTTTTATTATATTTATAATAAATTTACGATAAAAAAAAAAATTAATCAATAATAGAAAATATTGTCACGTATATATTTGTTTATACAAATTTCGTTTTAAACATTTTTGATCGCGGTAAGGTTTTCCAATAGTGTCGATGTCTCACTACTGTAAATTATTACAACTCGTTTGATCCTTTGAAAAAAAATAAAAAAAATGACAAAATTATACTCCAGTACACACACGTACATCGAAAAACGAACTGCGTTCAAATAGATTTCCTACCGACTTTGATTCCGTTTACGTCGGCGCGGCGTGCATAAACAACCGGACACGTTTGGATTGAAATTTAAACATTTTCGAATTTCTACTTTCTTTCCCCGAACGCTTTAATATCAATATACATATATATTAATAATAACGAGCGCGTACGTTTTACATCGCATACGTATTATAACGCCTCTTAAGAAACCGGAATATTGTGACTCCGACGACTCTACGATAGGCATACCTGTATTATAATACGCACAATGTACACACACACGCGCGGGCGCTCGTATTAATTTATAAACATAATATTTTATACGCACTATTATATACTCGGAAACGTCTCAATCCTCAAACGCGAGGCTGCGGCTTAATAGATACAATATACAAATACACCCGTTTCAATCTAATCGATTCGCGTACTTGTGTACGTATATATTTTATAGCCGGGTATACACACTCACACTCGATAATTTGCATAAATTATATTCTCGCGCGAATCGGTAAATCGTTTGCCCACTTTACGCATTTCACGTATTTTTTATTTTTTTGGCGCCGCCGCCGCCGCCGTTTTAGTATTTTGTACGCACATATTATAATAATATATGATATAACATATACTCCTCACTACTACCGTGTTTTTTTTTTCCACGCCGCACGTGTATAATTATATTATTTATATAACACACACCATCCGTTCGCGGGTGTTGTATTCGTCTTTGGATTATTATTATTATTATTTGATGTATATATTTATATATATATAAAACCGACATGTGTTAATTTGCCCCGTTCACCGACCGGGTTATAATGTTAATTATCATTGTTTGCCATAATAACGTCGGAAACACCGCGTTTGTCTGTTTTTTATTGTCCTTTAGTAATTAAGTATTTATGAATTCGTCGGTAATGCCCTTGGTATTTTTTATTTTACGATACCGTTTCAGGTGCGCTTAAGCGTGAGTGTGTGTATATGTGCGCACGCATTCCCTTTGTCGAATCCAGTTCTGTGCGTACGCTCTATATAAGTATACAATTGTATATTCGGAAATTTGTTTTCACGCGATTTTTTTTCCCGTTCTAATTGATATATATATATATATTATATTTAAAACGCATATGCGATTAAAATTATTGCTAATTACAGTTTCGTGTGTATACAAAAACGGTTTACTTAACATTAAATTAATAGTAATAATAATTATAATTCAATAGTTCGTTTAATAATACAACAGTGTAAATATTTGACGTATTCGGCAAAACTACGTCAATGCGTGTGGTTAATAAAACCGAAAAATCGTTCTCTCTATACGTTAATGTTTCTTTACTGATTACTATTTTTTTTTTTTTTGAATTTTTTTTTTTTTAACACAATGATTATTCCATAATATTTGAACAAACACGTGTACACAACTCGCCCAAAACTTGTGCAAGCTCTGTAATTACTTAACTGTGTACATTTAAGAATTAAAAACGTACAACGATTAATTAATGAAATTAAATATTACCATTTATTCATTTATTTTTCTTTAAAAAAAAATACAGGTCGATACGTACTTACTGTATAAGATATTATTATATTATACTAGTGTTATAGTTAACTCATTGGGTTTTAAACAAAACGAAGAATCTATATTTGCCATACAAATTGTGGAGTTTATTTTTTACGTTTTTCAGTTAGAAATGTCCGCTATAGGTCTGAAATCATACACGTTTGGTACGTTGGAAAGGTCATTTTTAGAATTTCCCAGTAGTTTTACAGAAAACTGAAAAACTGTAACCCCACGGGAAATCCTAGGGAGACCCGCCTCCGGTTCCCGCCGGGCAGCAAAACTTATTGCATTATTTTAAAACTTTTTAATAATCTTAGAGACATGAAGTTTCTGCCGATTATTTATTTTAATATTTCATGGACATTTATATTTTTCAACAAAGTCGTTGTTTTTGTACGTATAATAATATAGGTACTACACTGTTATTTGAAATTTTAAAAATATTACCCGATACGGGTTTTAACTGAAATAAAAACAACAAAAAAAAACCGATACGTTATCCAGCATTCTTTTGATTGTTTATTATATTATTATAACTCTTTAATGCATAACATATGCGTATAAATCCAAATGTCGATCGTATACGTCGTACATGTCTATTGTACGATTTTCGTTAAATCGAATTGATTTCTGTTTGGGTTTCAATTAAAAAAAAAAAAAAAAAAATCTAATATGTATGGAAAAAATAATGCACTTCAAAAAGAAATCAATTTTCATTTCCGAGACTCCGGCGGCCGTGTATTATATTTTATTATCTGCAGTCTATAATAAATATATTTTCAAGAATATCGATTATTTTTACCATTTTTCCCTCGAGGCCGACGATATTAAAAATATCAAATTGTAAAGTAAAATACACAACGTTTTCGTTTCTCTATAAACGTGCGTTTTACACATAAGAGTTTACTTTTTTTTTTTTTAAATATATAAATGAAACAACTTACGAACAAAGTACAAATTTAGTGTAGAACTAATAAAAAAATAAATAAAAATAAAATACGTTTTACGCGCACCGCCGCCGTACACTGCAGTAAATGGCTTTCACCCATAAGGAATTCAAGAAAAACCTGAGGCGGCGCGTGGGTAGTACAAAAAGACCGTTCGCGGCCACTTGTTAATTAAATACTATTAAAAAATACACCGATGAAGTACTATTAAAAAAAAAAAAAAAACTCGCGTACTGATAAAGCCGTTCTCGGGCCACCGCCGGTGATTTCGATCTTGTTTTGGTCATAAAAGAGAAAATCTTAATGATGATTATTACACCCAATGTGTGTATGACGTGTGTGTGTGTGTGTGTGTGTGTGTGTGCACAACGCACGTTAGTGTTAAAAATTTTTCGCCATACACTCGAAAAGGCCCATAACATTGCCCCCGGGAGCGAGAACAGGGAATATTGCCCAATAATCATAATGATTTTTCAATTGATGTCCTGCTGCTGTTGTGTGTGCACATACGGAAATATATAATATAATATTATTGTGCGGGCAGTTCAAGGATGGTCCTTTAGAATGTTCCCCCGTTCATTCCAGCCCTCGCGCTCATTTGTTGTCCGTCCGTTATTGTCAATAATAATAACGATAAAATTTCTCCTCCTTCTGTCCTCCGCACGTTTTTACGTTCGTCCTTTTCGGGTGAAAATCAAAATAATAAAAACGAATTATAAAAATTAGCCGCGGCGGCGGCCAATCGATACGACATAAATCTTCGCTACACAATCGCAATATTAAAAAAAATCTATATAACACGATGCGCGCTGTTACGTACATACTCGTACGAGGCGTCGTATTAAACGCGTGCGTTAAACCGAGAAAATTAATAACTCGGCGCCGAGTTTGGTCACGATAAGATATTGTAATACAATTACGTCTTGCTGATGCAGTGTGTTATATACGTACGGTGGCTTCAGAGTGCAGAATAATGATTATTTCTCGAGACTTTGGTCGCGCGTGCCGTCGTTTTTTTTTCCCCCTCTGGCCAGCGTTCTTATTCGAATCAGTCATAATAATAACAATGGGGTACCGTAATATGTATTTTTGCTAACTGAAGTCGAGATTGTCGATTAATAATTCAACACGGAATCCGCGAACGAGAAAAATAATAATAACAGTGTGCAAGAAGTCAGTTGCTACGAAAATTTAAGAACGACTGCAGCGGTACAGTACGACGTATTATATACGTATATTGTATAATAATAATACCACACGCGTGCGAAATTAAACCGCGAAGGAGAGCGCATTCGCGTCGGGTTTTCGAGGAAATTCCGCAAATTTTTCACTTTATTCTTATTTTTATGTTTCTTCTTTTTTTTTTTTTTTTTTTTAACAGTCGTAAACATTTTCGTTAAAGTGTAGGTAAATTATTATTATTATTATTATTATTATTACTATTATGCATACGAGTTATGTGTGTAAGCGCGCGTGCGTGTGTTTGTATGCGTATAATGTATGTGTACACGTACGCGAGAAGTTTTCGAATTACTTATGCAAAATTATGTAAAACGTAAAATGTCATATTTCGATTATTTACACGTCGAAGTACATTTCCAGTTTACAAGTGTATTAAATATATATATATATATATATATATATATACTCATATATATACCTACGTATAAAGTCAAAGTGCATAATATCATATGTGTGTGTGTGTATATTTATTTTTTTATAATATAAGCTTGTACATTTACATCCAAAATGCAAATTATCACTCTTGTCACATCCGTTTCCCGTAAACGAATTTACCTCATCGTAACGGTGTGTAACAGGGGGTTAAAAGTGTTGCTTTATTTTTATTTTTCGTCCACAACACGCCGGGCGAAACGCGTGCTGCGAAACGGCGAGGCGAACGCGCGTTCGTGTAATGTAAATAAGCAGTAACGGTAATAATAATTATTGTTATTTGAAAATTATTAAAGAAATGCGCGAGCGCACGTTGCCGGAGCGTTCCGATACGATTTCGTTCGGTGTTTCGGGCGTGCGAGAAACCAAATAAAAACGGTCGTTGTTTTTTTATTCCGCAGAGATATTTTATTTTATTATTATTTTATACACACACACACCCCAAAGCGCGCAGCACACACTGCCGACTGTAATGTGTTTTAAATTTTCGTTTCGTCCGAATACACATTATTATTATTATTTCTCCGCGGGAATATCGTCATCGTCGTCGTCGGACGTTTATTACCCACTCATTAATAATTTATAACGACCACGTGTACCGCGCGCGGAAAATGTCACGGTTTGCGAGCGGACTTGCCGGCCGCGGCGCGCGCAACCTTTCGCACTTAATTTTTCTCTCTTTTTATTTTTTTTTTTTTCCCCCGTAGGAATATAACGTCTTATACATACCTATAACTGGGCTAGGAAACGTATTCCGTACTTGTTCGGCCGAACGGTACGCCGTCGTTTCGCCACGTACACCTATACCAACTCATTATTTGACGTAATGACGGCGCGAATAAAATCACGGCGTTTTATCGACGGATGAGGGGGGGGGGGAAAGGCAAAAGAATTCGCCCGGTCGTATGTGCGTCGAATCAAATATCACATGATGATATACAAATACATCACATACATAATAGGTATAATGTGTGTATCGTTTTAAAGAAATCAAATATCATAATATATAATATGTGTACGTCAAACGTAAAAATATGTGTTGAATACAAACTTGTATTCGTTCGCGGATTTCTTTGTTTCGGGCATCGACTAAACGTATATAATAATATGATTCAATAGTAATAATAATAATAAACCCTACGTGCTCGATGTAATAAATAATATTCCGAATTCCTCGTCGCGGAATAGGTATATATTATATTATTTTATGAAACATTACACAATATATATATATACGTATATACGAGTATATACACCGCATTACACATACCCACGACGTTTCTCATCGAAATCGATTTCGCTAAATAAAAATTAAAATTCTCGAACCGATTCGAAACCGAACGGGACGCGCTTTTGGAATCGAAGACGTGTGTGTACCTACCCATCACCATAAATAATAATAAATTATAAACGCGGCGTGCGCGGCCCGGTCGTAGAACTCGGACGCGCAGAGATGTGTCACGCCGATAACGCCAGGACATCGTCGTAAACCGCCGCGGACACGTGTACGCGGTGGCATAATATAATATACGCGCAGGATATATTACTCCACATATTATACGAGTATACCGCGAGTATTATGATATTGTCCGTTTACGAAATTTCACGAGCCGCGTGCGGGGGAGGGTTCGGACGAAAAGACTGCGGGGGGGGGGGGAGGAAAGCTCTCCGCAATTCCGACCGGTGCAGTATGCACTATTATTATTATACGTAGGTCCAGGTGTTCGCAACCCCTTCAGAAATATTGTATTCCGGTACGCGCACACGATTTTTATTTTCGCCCCGTATTTATAATAGCGTATCTAGTGGAAAACGTGAAAAAAGGGTTACGCGAACGAGCATTATGACGAGTGATTTTTATATTATTTAACCATATATCGCGGAGGGTCTGTTTTTTATAAAAAGGTCGGGAAAAAAAAAAAAACGAGGAAAACCGGTCCCTCGCGTTTCCCTTGCGCGCGTCGTCGTCGGCCTCGCCGTCGGGTACACCCTACACACACGCGCTGGCTGGTTTATACCTGCGCACGAACGGTGGGGGTATTTTTATTTTATTTTTTATTTTTTTTCCCGAGGAAAGGATTAAGGACGACCGTTTTGTCGTCGTCGACTGTTGTGTACGTATATATAGTGCGGTGTCGTGTGTGTGTGTGTGTGTGTGTGTGTTCGCATACGCGCGCACCGAGAGAAATTAAAAAATTGTTACAATATAAAATGGCGACCCCGTTACGTAAACAGAAATCGGATACGGGATTAACAATTTCGCGCGCCGTTGCCGGAGGGTGAATTATTTCCGCAAAGGGGGCAACCGTCGTCGGGCCGTGTGTAATACGCGCGCGCACGTCAAAATTCGGTTTCGGCCACGGCGAACGACGACGCCCGTTGTGTGGTGCGCGCGCGTGTGTATATCGGTGTGAAATCCTTCCGTTGCCTCCAGATTATGAAATTGTAAAAAAAAAATAAAATAACGACCATCCACAGTCACTCGTAAGACGTGACTAATATTATATGCGCGTACATAATATGTTGTATATAATGTATAAAATTGAATACGTGTATGTGTGTGTGTGTGTGTGTGTATAAGATCGCCACTAACCAGGTGATAAAAGTGTTGTCTCGTCCGTTTTCCCGAGCTGTCGTTATTAGACGCGCTCCCAACTGTGATTTTAATAATAAAAAAATCCTACACGCGTTTCACGTCCTGTAAAACCCCGTGTACATGATAAACCGTTAACGGCGGAGGTTTCGACTAATATAATAACAATGATAATAATAATAATTTGTCACTTGTTGTTTTTTTTTTTTTTTCAAAACATAACTCTCTCGATAAATCCCGGCCGATAAATAATACGTAAAAAAAAAAAAAAAAAAACTAATGTTTATACTATAGTAGTCTTTCGCTCGTCGTCGTCAGCACTAGCACCACGGGGTATACCTGAGAAACGGAACGAAAAATTGAAAGAAAAAAAAAAAACGTGTTAACACAAATAAAAATATAAAACATTGGTGTGTGTGTGTTTGTGTTTATTCGACTTGTGAAATAAATCAAAAGCGTCGTTCTATAAAACTCAATTGCGTCGGCCAAATACTTATATATAGTATATTTTTGAAATCATTATCAAATCAATTCGGCTTAAAATTATTGGCAAACAAAAGACAATCCACAATAACATAATACATCGAAACGAAACGATACCATCTATCATACGCGCGCGTACCGACACACACCAACGGCTACGTCAAATTTATTATAAAACGAAAACTTTTCCGTGGCTCGTTGGCAGCATTTCTAAATTTCGACATACGTTTATTTACATATTTTTGCCGTTTTATAATATAAATAATAATAACGGAAAAAAATAAATAAAAACTTTGCGAAACGGAATAATATATTATTTACATTTATCATTATATTATAATTTATACAATAGTCGCGGTGGCGGCGGCGGCGGCGGTATTACACGTAAAACTATAGTTCGGATCCAGATCATGTGACGACGATCGGATTGCACAATATTGTATTCACTGCTATTGTTGGTTTATTACATTTCTCCCCTCTCTCTGTGTGTGTCTCTTCGCCGCCGCGCGTGTCCGTCCATCTCCCTTTCTTGGGAGCGTTTTTGCTTAATCGCACGGCCCATAGACCGTGACGTGCGAGTCGGATAGAATAAAACCGCACACGAGAAAAACCGACGAAAACGGAAGAGAAAGAGATCCTCGACACCGAGGATAGATTCCGTAATTCGATCATCTCGCGTGCAAGATGAAAAAAAAAAAAAAAAAAACCGAGCAAAAATCGAATAATAATACGAATTACAACACTTTCCGGAATACACGTACGTGTATAATAGACGGGCACGAACGATGATGATGATAATAATAATAATAATGAAGAAAAATAAAAAGAAGACCGTGCCCGCACAGAAGTCATTAAAGCAAAGACGACGAGAGGAGGGATGAAAAACGTCGAAAACGAAAGAAAAAGAGAAAAAAAAAAAAAAATGAAGTATAATGTTTTTTCTTGTTGTTTCTGGCATTGAATAGATAACGGGTGCCCATTAATCACGATGAAAAAATATCACAGATTTCTCTGCGAAGACACGAACAAATAATACCTTCGGCGGCGGCCGCATACATAGATATGTTCTGTTAATATTTATTTTACCCACATGTTCTTTTTTAACGGGTTGGTACAATGCCGCCGCCGCCGCCGCCGCGTATGTATATTATAATACCGGTAAAAAAATATTATACAAAAAAAAAAAAAAAGTAAAATAAAATAAAACGATTTCTTTTTATTTCCTTCTCTCTCTCTCTCACTCCCCACTAAATCTCGCGGCAATTCTATACGGAGAAGTCGTGCCCACACCTCTATAAGCGTTTCGGTTTATGCTTCGTCATGACCTCATACGTCTTTAAGACACGTTGCGCGTACAATTCAAACACCATTATCGTGTCTTTTCATCATCATTTTTAAATTTTCTGTAAAAAGGACGGAAAAAAAAAAAAAAAACGGTGTTAAACCCGTGAAATCCGTATACGCGGTAGTAAAAATGCCATTTTTTTTGTTAAACCATCCCTTTCAAAACGCGTATCCGATGAATTATGGGACGGAATATATACGTGTATATTTTTTTTTTTTTTTTTTATGCACGCCCGCGTGTGCGTGTATACGTACGTATATCGCAGGTGACACCGATACTAAATGGATTTGTGCCCGAGGTAATTTTCACTACACCCACGGGAAAAATGATACGCGAGAAATTCGGTAGGACGTACGTATATATAATATTTATACGAACGCGCGTGCGTGCGTATACGCTAGTACATGGGGGCGTGCGGAAAGAAACGGGGAGGGTCACGGTAAAAAAATCCGCACAATCCGTTTTTGGTTGTTTACAATGGTAAGCTAAAAAAAAAAAAAGAAAAAGAAACCATTTGACAAAATCTAGGCATCACCACGCGCCGCGGCGCATACGAGACGACTATGCTAGCTACTAGATATAGATCGGCTATAATAATATCGTGTTTCACTTGTTATAATATATTATACGAGATCACCGTAGCCACCGCCGTGGTGACACTTGTGCGACAAACCCCTATAATACACCCCGCACACCGGATGTGATGGATTTTTGATAACGGCCCGGGTTGTTTGCGAAAACGGCGGCGGCGGCGGCGGCGGCATTTTGTTTTGTTTTATTTTTTACACCCCGCGCTCGGATGGATATATATATAGAGAGAGAGGGGGGAGGAAGAGTGACGGTGATAGATATAGACGGAGAAAAGGAGCGAGAAACGAGAAAAAATACCGAGAAACTAAACCGATTTGTATTGAATCAGCTTATAGGTGGAAAGACGAATTCGCTGGATAATCAATTTTAAAGTCGACGGGGTGAGACAAGAGCGGGAAATGTTCAGAAGTCGGGAAAAGAGGAGAAATAAAAAATAAGAAGAAAGAATTTCCAATAATATCAACAATAATCGGTTACCATGGCGATTGAGTTTTTATGAAATGTCTACGAGGCCTGTGCGTTTAAACTTTTTTTTTCTCTTTTTTTTTTTTTTTTTTTTTCTGCAGTCGTACAATGGGTACTCGAACAATGGCTAAAAAGTTTAAAGTTCGATAATGTAATAAAAAAAAAATAATAATAATAATAATAATAATAAAAATACCTGGTTTACTCGAAGATCAATAGTTTTCATTAGAACAATAAAACTATGTTCATTATGACATTCTTTCGTTTCTTTTTAATTTGTGTTGCGCCCCCATTTCTTACAGATACGACGACCCAAACATGTTTATACCGAATCTGATAAGTTTTCAATTTCGCACACAATATGGCGAAGAATACGAAAAAAAAAAAAAAAAAAGAAAAGAAAGCCGGTAGAGGATGAGGAGGATTGTAAACTTTCAACTGGAGACGTTGCGACATGACGATAACGAAATATTTCGTAGCGCGAAGCAGCATTTATATAAATTTCAATTCTTAATTAATACGCGGGGCATGAGTTTGCAATAAAAATAAAAAAAAAAAAAAACTTTATCTCGATATCGGGCAGCGGAAAATCCTTGGACTACCATATATCGGTATACGGCTGGTTTTATTATAAAGTTTATTCTGTTAATCTCTATTTATTTTATTTTTTCTTCTTCTCTAAAATGCTTATATAGAATCGTTTGGCTTCGAAAATAGACACACACACACACACATAAATACCCCAAGTATTATTATACGTATATTATTATATTATTGCCGTATTTTTTCTTACTTATAAAACTATCCGTGTCAAGGGCGGAGCGCAAGACATAATGAATGACTTGCAACTGCCGCGGAACATAATAACGCTTTTATATTATATTATTATCCGTACACGTTTAGGTCTTTGGGTTTGGTCTAGTTGAGTGTGTTTTGTCCCACGTGATTTCCTTGACGTCACTCTTAATACTTATCCGCGGGCCGCGCCGGAATAAAACGGGAAAATCAAAAACTTTAATCTTAATTACTTTTTGTTTCCAACGGTCATTGTTTTAAATCGACGTGTATTATAATAATAATTAAACGCTGCATCATACTGTTTATTCCGCGATCCGCGAATACAAAATAAAAATCGCTGCGCGCGACGGGTCTTAAAAAAATAATTACATAGTCGGATGAATTTATTAAAATTTCATTCTCGGGAATTCGGAAAGATGAAAAAAAAAAAAAAAATGTCACGCGACGAAAAAAAATAATAATAATAATCTTACGAAACCGACAGTAAACTCCTTTAAAAATATAATACAATGTAGCGATTCCCTTTTTGATAAATTTCCCTTTTTAAACATCACATGTTTCATTGTATTCGCAGCCGTATTTCGTTTTTTTTTTTTTTTTTTTCTATACATTTTTTTTTCCTACAAAAAGACGGTGACCTTTTTTTTTTTCTCTCGTCGAAAGGGTTGGTCTCGCGGAGGATTTATTATTTCATTTCTACACGCACCTGGACCACTGCGAGTCTACGTAATTATGGGAAAACAGTCCGGTCTCTTTGCGTGTGTCACCCCTTTCGCTCAGCATCGGGTTACGTCTGCCACCTTATAAATATATTTTTTTTACACCAAAAAAAAAAATAAAATAAAATAACATTCTGCAACTTTATATTATGTACTGTTATTATATTTTCGTATTACGCGTACAAAGAAAAGGACACGCTATTTTTCGGGGGTAAAATAAGGTGACACGGACGGCTCAGGTTACCGGGAACACAATGATTTAACCCTATCCGGTGGCTTCTCGTATTGTCGTTATTGTTTTGTTTTCGCAATATACGGATTCTTTATACGGAGGATTTGCTAAAATCGCTCGTTTTTCTCATGGCCTCGATGAGAACTGAACGGGTAACCCGACACCCGGCCAAAGATGACTTATAAGTCGCGTGTGTTTTTAATACCTATAATATATTGTATTATATTTTTATGTTTTTTTTTTTTCGCAGATAACGGAATATCAATACGATCCTTGAGCCCGTTGGCACTGACTACGGCCAGATCCGAACCTCAAGCGACCACCCCGTCTTCGATCGCCTCGGCTCTGAACAACGTCACCATGGTCCTGCAGGGGGCTTCGCCCGGGGGCGGTAATTCGACACCGACCAGCGGCGATTACTCGCGTTACGTAAGGAGGTTCAGTAGCTGTCAAGAATGCGGGTCGACCCGTTGCCGAGATTTGAACTATAGGTACGTGCGCGCGACTACGACTTTGATGAGTGACTTGCAATGCACGCGGTATAAAATATAATAATTTCGTTTTTTTTTTTTTTTTTTATTAATACAGAGAGCACTTCCATTGTCTCGACTGCAACTCGAGAGTGTTCGTGAAGAAAGAAGAAATGATTAGACATTTCAAGTGGCACAAAAAGAGGGACGAGAGCTTGCAACACGGTTTCATGAGGTACTCGCCCAGCGACGACTGTTCCGATAGGTATCAGGGCTGCAGTCACAATCGCAAGCAAACGCATTATCATTGCATCCAGGTGAGATAATACGACGCGAATTGTGACGTAATAATTTATGAACGTCGTCGTGCACATTACAATCAAAATAGTATTTTACATCGTTTTTTTTCCCACCCCTTTTTTTCTACTTAGGGCACGTGTGATAAAGTTTACATAAGCACGTCTGACGTGCAAATGCACGCCAACTATCACCGAAAAGACTCGGCCATAATACAAGAAGGATTCCAACGACTTAGGGCCACGGAAGAATGCCGGACGCCGTATTGCGGATTCTACGGTCAGAGAACCACTCATTTCCATTGCCGGCGCGATCACTGTCAATTCACATTCAAAAACAAGGCCGATATGGGTGAGTTACGACAAATGCCACGTTAATAATAAACAGTTGTGCATACATATACATGTAATTGTATATATATGTATATAGAGAGAGAGAATGACTCACCGTGATTTAAAATAGAAATATTTCTGTTGGAACAATTCAACATTAAACACGTTTATAGTTGAATTTATATTTTCATCGTTTAAATAATCGGGCGAAATAACTTATGAATTTTTCATTTCTATAAAATTGTAAAGTAAACATGTTTCGAAATAAATCGTCATGAAAATTGCACGGTGTTACAATGATTGAAAACCGTACGATTAGTTTCATAACTTAAGCAAAATGTGAGTTATAGGAGAGTGTAAACGTACCCGGTAGTTATATTGGCCAATTAATAAATTAGTATAAATTAGATAACCTTTCAATGATAATATATTTACAGCCGTGTCGTTCACGACTGCGATATACTATCTGTATATTTTATAGTTGGGCCGTATAAATGCCTCGGTATAGGACGGGCCTTAAAATATTTTACCTATCTATATCTAATTATTATTGACACTAATTTACTAATTGGCCGTTATAGTTACACGTTCTCCTAGACACTCGCGATTTACTGGGTTTTCAATTATCGCGTTTTGTCGTACTCGCGCGCGTCCTGTCACGCGTACTGTAACATTACGGTATTTATTTTCGTTTCCGGCAGAAAAACACAAAACCTATCACATCAAGGACGAACAGTTGGCGAGAGACGGG